>QKYT01000270.1:85491-119377 GCA_003550305.1 Glomus cerebriforme | reverse complement strand
CCTGGCCGGCCACAAAATCATGAGTCTAGTTATCAATATGAAAAACGGGTTAGTAATATAATTTATTTAATTTCCGAAAATATTATTAATCACAATAAAATTGACTATGAAAAAAAAAGGTAATTGCAATCTGAGTCATTATGTCATTATAAAAAAAATTTTCAGCCTGATCCTATTTTGATTATGCGTGGGACATGATGTAATTCTTGTAGTATTGTTCTTACCTAACAAGCAAATTTTTTTTTTTGATGGATCCTATGATCAGATCTAAATTTAGTAATTATTATGATTACTCATTTCATTATATACGATAACAACTAACAACTAGCAAACTGGATTACACAACATGTCATTATCCATTTTATGACTTGAAATTATGTCGAAATCACACAAATTATTATTGGATAAGAGAATCTTTTTTCCGATAAAGCCTTACCTGCAGATCGCTTAATTGTGTACTAAAAAGGAAATTCAATTTTTTTTTTGGATAAAAAGCACTACTAAAAGTTGTATCATTTTATTATTTTAAAAATAATATACTCCATTAGAGGCGAAAATTAAATACATAAAATTTATTTAATAAAAAAAAAACCTAATAAAAAGAACGAATTACTGTATCTATGGAAATTAATTTTTTGTACAGGTGGTCTGTGATTGCGTCAATCGAGGTGATTATGTAAACAGCTTTGTCATCTACATAACTATTGTTATATTTTTCTCTTCTAAGAAAATTTTATTTTATGGGTATGAAATTTTTTGTTTTAAATTAAAAAAATCTTTCAATGATAAAGGATGTTAAGATAAAAAGAGGGATCCGATATCAAACTACATCACGTGATTGTATATCACAAACTTACAATTTCCTCTTTTTTTTGATGTATTTATACTCCATTCATAGGGTGAACTTTGAACTTCATCAGTATGTGCCCATCTGACAAAATTTGAAAGGCTACTTCATATTTGTGAAGCATAGGAAATAAAAAACACACAGATGGATATGCAAATTCCTGATATATATTCACAACGAAATAGAATTGCGGAATCGTTGGCCAGATTTTTAAACGAACAATCTACCCCAGTAAGTAAATTTCTCAACAAAGTCATGAGCGACGTGGAATGCAGAATTTTCATGATATTTTCTTTAACGTTCACGGACAAGTAATTGCTATGTATTAGCGGCTTCAGCTGAATATTTTGAAAGAATGTTTACTGCAGGAACAATGGAATCTAATCCTTGGAAACCAGTTAATGTTGATGTAGATGATATAAAACCTGAAGCATTTCGCATTATGTTGAAATGGTTGTACGGTAGAAGTCTTGAAGATGTTCTATCAGAGATTGAGATACCACTGATGACTGATGAGATTTCCTTTTATCTGATTATCTTTATTGATTTATTAAACGCTTGTGAAAAATATAACCTGCAAGAACTTAAATGGCTTATTGAACAGTTATTTGATGTGTTTCCATCTCTGCGGATATATGGATACGGTTTTTGATGAGCCCCTCCAGCAAAATCACGCTTACATATTTTACAATATGCAATCTCAATTACTCTCATCAATACAAAAAAAAAAAGCAGTGTGGCTTTTATTGCTGCGGGTAGCTCCAACATTAGTTACATGTTTCTTTTGGCTTGTGGATGGCGTGGATGGTGTGGACTGTATGGTTCTGGAATCCTCATCAGTATCTGAAAGAACAATGAATGACATTTTTTTTAAATCTTTTTTTTCATAAATTGTAAGGTTGAAATTATAAATATTATTTGATTTATAGATTATCATATCATAAAATACAGTTTAATCCGATTATTATATTCAAATAAAAAAAAAGGAAATTTTAAATGTATATTTTTTACCAAAAAAAAGATATTATTTTAATTGCAAATATGATCGATAAATAAAATTGTCATTTGATTATGTACAATGAAAAAAGGGAGATACAGTTTTTTTAGGTTCAACTAACCCAACTGGTTAAAATCTATTATAGAAACCTTCCGGAATTCTTTTTGTTTCTTAAACTTCTAATACCTTTTTTATTAAAAAAATAAAAAGGAAATTTCGAATTCATTTAATTAAAAAAGTAATATATTTTAATAATAAATTCCAACAAATTCCAAAATTAAATTTATTCATCTGTTTTCAAGTATAAAATAAAAAAAAAAATGAAATTTTATCATTTTCAAGGTGATGAAAAGATGGGAATTAATGGCGATAACGGTCTCTTTTATTTAATTTTTTACAAAGAAAAAAAAAATGAAAAATGACAAATTACACAAAAAAAAAACGTATAACCACGCAAAAAATGGTTCCTTAAACAGCCTGCATATCATCAGAAAAAAAAAAAAAAATATTTTTTTTTCATAAAATTTAAAATATAACCGGCGGTTAATCGAATCACAAACCTCGAACCGAATAAACTCGGTTATAAATCCGATGTCCGAAACCAGTTCCAACCCCTAATTCAGATTTTAAACTATTTTCGACTGAGTCAAGTGACTGGTTTAATTATTCAATATTTTAAAGAAGATATGAGAAAATACTAATGTTTTCAATTTTTCACACCTAACCTCTTTACCTCTTTATCTCTTCACCTCTTTAACGTGCAGCACAACGATCCTTACAATTACAACATCCACCATCACATGGTAGCAGAAACCTTAACTATTAGGAAACCTAATAAGTCCAGGAAAAGCCATTTTTTCACATTTCCTTATGCTTTGACACCAGTAGTTTTTTTTGCTTGGGAGAATACTTATGATTAGTGAGCAAAGAATTTGTTTTATAAAAAAATATCTGTAGATGTTATATATGAAAAATTTTGTATCACACATTCTTCAAGAATCTAGAGTTTCACGAATTTCTCAAGTGTCATAATTTTTATTTTACTGTATATTATTGATTGTAAGTTGAAAAAAAAGATGTAACTATGTATCAGAAAAAAATTATGTAACGACGTAAATGAAATTTCAAATTTGGCACTAAAACTCAAATGAATATTTGAATTTGGTAATCTTCTTATATGTAAAATGATGATCCTATGAACTTAATTAAAAATAACTGTTTAAAAATAATATAACAGATAACGATATGTTTGTTTTTTAATATCTCAAATGAATATTTAGTTTATACATGATAAAAATAACTGCGTTCAATGCATTGTAACCAAAAATCGGTTAGAACCGGGTTCAAACCCGGGTTGGAACAAGCCAAATAAGAAGACTTCAATTCAACTTTGAAACTTTTTTTTTTTTTAAAAAAAAAATGCTACAAAAATCATTAACATGCATTATATTATGGATTTTATTTCAATTATTAATTGAAGTAAATTGTCAAATGACACCTTTTAATCCAAAGCAACGATATATCCATACTGCTACACTTATTAACAATAAATTATACATTTCTGGTGGAACAAATGATAACGATGCCAAAGCAGGAATATTTATTGTTAATAAAGAATTCTTTTATCTTGATGTTTCTGTTGCATTTAATACTCAAAATTTATCTTGGGTAGATTTAACAAGCACTAATCCTGTTCCAATAATTAGTGCTTCTACAGCTGTGAAAGGTGGTGCCAATAATAATACGTTATTTATAATTGGAGGAATTACTTATAATAAAGCAACTGTATTGGTTTATACTTTTGATACGCAAACTAATTTATGGAGTATTCCGAAAATAGGAGGGATCGCTAGAAACAAGGCTACTATGACGGGAATTATAGACCATAATGGAAAAGTGTATTTATTGAATGGTTTCGATACTCTTACATCTAAAGATGTAGAAGATATGCTTATTTTAGATACAATAAATCTTAAATGGGGAAAAGGAAGTATAGTTGGTGCATCATATGCAAGTGAAACTTATGGTGCCATTTATTTAATATCTAATAATAACATCATTTATTTTGGTAAGTTAGTAACCCTTGTAAATTAATAATATTATATCCATGTTTTTATTCAAATATTCATTATTTTAGGTGGTTATACCAACTTAAGTGGTGGAAAATCCGACTTTGGGGGAGAAATACCATTAGATCTGGTAACTTGTTTCAAACCTGTTTATTTAAAAGCATAAGTATAATGATAAAATCATCAGCGCTGTGATTTATAATAGTTTACTTATTATTTAGTTGTTTATATATAATACAATTAGTGATAGCTGGAGTACACAGGTGAGTTGATTTATTATTGCTGTACGAAATAATAATTTTTAACTCAACATTTTTATTATTAATTATAGATAACTAAAGGAAAAATACCTTCTAGCAGAGATGGGTTTTCTTCTATTCTTGGTATGTAGTATATTTAAACAAAAAAAGGTTTAAATTCAGTATTTAATTATAAATGAAAATTTATTTAAATAGGATTGGATGGTCAGAAAGTAATAATTTTCGGTGGTACAACATTTGCTGGTTCTCAAAGTGTTCCACGCGAAGAATCACTTTATGAATTAAATTTATCCACTTTAGAATGGTACATTCCAAAAGTTTCAGAAACTTCACAAATTCCAAGTAGCCGTGTTTATCATCAAGCAAATGTAATTGGAAAATATATGGTTATATCATTTGGTAAATTATTTTTTTTTTTATATATATATTATCATTTCAATCGAATTAGATTAATTATAGTTTTTAATAAAATAATTTTTAATAGGACAAGGCTATGATCCATTAACTGAAAGTCATATTTTATTACTTGACATTAGTAATAATGATGAATATATATGGACAAATAATTTTGATCTTACTTCATCAAATTTGGCAACTGTAACTGTAACTTCAATAATAACAACAGCAACGAATATACCTAATACACAACAATCTGGTCATATATTATCAAATAATAAATTTATTGGTGCAATTGTAGGATCTTTGATCGGTGGTTCTTTATTAACAATCGGAAGTTTCTTTATTTATAAATGGAATAAAAATAAGCGAGCGCGAAATTATGTAATTAAAATTCCTGGATCATAATCAAACTGGAAAAAAATATTTATAAGCAAGTTTAGCTATACAATCTACCAAATTGCATCATACATTTTGGTAAAATTCTTTATGGTATAATTTTTTTTAGGTTTTTTTTTTTACATTTTTGTAAGTTTTTTAAGTGTTCTAAAATAAAGTTTTTAATTATCATTTTATTGAAAATTACTGATTGTAAATTGATAATGAATTTGAAAAAATTTTTGAATTTGCCAATCTTGGCATCGATCATATATCACATAAAATAATCCCATAAATTTAAATTATTATTTTTTCGATCCTTAACCATATTTATAATAATTCTGTATTACTTGAAAGCAGAACTTCACCGTGGTGTTAAAAAAGTTATGGAGGTGATCATTGGCTTGTTGAAGGATAGGGTAGAGGTTGATGACTCTCCTAATAGTAAGAGTATATAAAAACCATGTATTATATGATTAATTATGTATGTGGAAAGTGAGTTTAAAAATTTACTAATAATTATGATTTGATAGAAGGGTAAAATGAAAAATGCCATAGAGATATATTTGTAAGATATACATTTAAAAAACAACTTTTAAATCTAATGATTTATTGGATAGATACGAATATATTTAATTTTATTTATTTTATTTCTTTATATATTTAAATATTTTTGAATATGTTTTTGTTTGTAAAAAAAATTACGCAAATAAGCTAAATCAAGTTAGATTAACTGATGATCACACTTTAGATGTATATTTTCAATTTATTGTATAACGCCAATCTATATAAATAGCTGAAATTTGACAAATTTTTTTTGTTTTTTTTAGTAAGAAGTAACAACTTGATGGTATTATTTAATCAATATTTTTAAATTATCATTTTTTTTTTAACAATACACCAAAATAATTAATAACCCCTGAATTTTTTATTTCTTTTTTTATCCATATGAATTAATATTTAATTACAAATCATGATCAATATGCAAATACATTTTTTGTAACAAAATAAAACATCATCTCTTTTTAAAAATTAATTTTTATTAGTAACAAAATGTCTTCTATTATTGAACTTTCAGATATTGTGAATATCTTGCAGAAGCTTTTATTAATGTGATAAGTAAAATAGCATAGAATAAATTGTTTTTATTAAAGTTTAATAAAGAAAATTTAAATAGGACAAAGAAAATAATGATGAAATAGAAACTGAAGAAACATGTACTTTTTTTTACTTTCAAGTTACAAATTTTAAGAGTTATTTATACAATTCTTTCTGTAAAATATTCAGATACTTCTCCAGAAGAAGTTGTAACAGTATATAATATAACTGGTTGAAAAAATTATACAGATACATTTTCAGATATACGTAAGTATATATTAATTTCTAATTTATTTATAAAGATAGATTTTAATTAATATGTATTTTTTTATTATAATAAAGATTCAGTATTTAACTAATAGTTTGGGTAATACTACACACATTTGAGAATATCCTTTTTTGGTAGAATATTGGTTAATAAAAATGATAGAAAATGTTAAGACATTAAATATTACCAATTTACTAATTCAGAATTAATTACTCAAGAATATTGTAATATTAATTTTGATTCTGAATCCTTTTAACATTATAATCAACAAAATAATAATAATAAAAAAGCTAAGACATATGTGTAAATTTACTAAATTATCTTTAATAAGATTGCTTGGCAAAACTAGAGAGTTTAGCAAATAAGCTAAATTACAAAATATAATAATAATTTAATGAAACTATATTAAAGTCTTATTAAAAAGTTAGCAAAACTTGATAAAAAGTAAATAATAAAAGTAATAAAGCTGATGATCATAATTTAAACCAAGAAGAAAATGACTATAATTTAAATGATGGTAACAAAAGTGATAATTATAATTTAAGTAAAAATAATAAAACTGATAATTTTTTTTTTGACAAGTTAATCAAGTTTATTATAATTAAAGAAATTTTGTAAAGAATATATAATTATATAAAGATAAATCACGAATATACTCTCTATAAAGAAAAGCATAACTTGTCGTACGAAGAGCAGATTTCTGAGGAAACCCTTATTGTCAAGAATGACTTCAATCATTATTTAACTCAACCTGACCCTGTACTGGTAAATTATCAAAATAATTAACTAGTCTATTAAATGCCTAAGAGCCTTTATATAAATTTAGTCTTTCATATAATGCATTATTATACATACCCTCTATTAATTTAGATAATTTTGAAATTTTTTTAACAATAATGTCCCCTACTCAAAAATCCTTCCTTATAACTCTATGTATACTATTTTTCCATTTAGTTTGAGTACAAAGGGCACGCGATGCTGGAGTCTCGATTGGATAAGCAAATTCGTCTATGGGAGTATCTGCGATATAGTGGTTAACTTTACTGTAAAACGGCAGGTGAAAAGATACTGGAGGAGTTGGATTAGTGACCAAAGAAGTTTCTTATTCTTTAAACAATTTGTTTCGAAGTAGCCAGATAAATCTGTGAAAGGCGTAAACCAGAAAAGTTGTCAGTTTGTCTAAAATTTGTAAAGTAATATGCTTGAATTTGATAATAACATTAATTTTTGCATATGTAAAGGTGACGTGAATGGAACACAAGGAATAAAAAATTAACCAATCTCTGTTATCACTGTTTATATAAACCTCTGATACAAAGAATGTATGAAGAAAAGTGAGAAGAGTAACTTTTTTGAAGGTGAAAAGCTCATCATCTTTAAAAGAACTTCAGTCTTCAATGAAGCGAATGAGATTGTTGACGGCTTTGAGTTTAACTTCTTTCCATATTACTTTGAGGTACGAATACCAGGTAAAATGAAATAATGTCTCTTGGTGCATTCTGTAATATAAGCAATGATTATCAACAAATTTATTGGGGTGACGTTCCTTTCTAATATTCAAGATAGGCAATACCAGTGTGAGAAGCTTAAGTCTTCTGAAAAAACTATTATGAATTATTGCATGGAAGTACAAGAAATTATTGCGCGTGTAAAAAGACATCCATAGAGATTCTCAGTAGATAAAAGAGTAAATGCTGTCATAAAGTTTAAAGTTGTAATAGGCCATAGATCATTTTAAAATGGACTCAGATTCATGAAGTATCTTAATAAATAATCAAATAGATTATTCCACAGGTGTGTTGTTCTATAACAATTAATGTTGAATGTGATAGAAATTATAGAACCTGCAAGCTCATATAAAATCTTTGGAGTGGGTTCCTTGTTTAGCTAAAAGATCTGCTGTCTCATTATGTGTGTCGTCTGTGTGCCCTTTGACTTTAACTAAATGTAGGGAAATATGCATCACATCTAATAAATAAATAATAGAAATAATAAATGAATGATTAATACATTTAAATAAAATTCTACAATTAAAATAATTGAAATCTATAAATTTTTGAATGCCATCAAAAGCAATGAAATTGATAATTGTAATTTGAGTCAAGTTTGTTTTCATTCTTCTATTCAGTTTCATTTTCTTCCGCACATCTCAAGTGATCAGTTCAATGTTTAGCAGTTAAACAAGACTTTTTTTGTGCAGTATAACTTCCAAAACTTTATTATAAAGATAACTTCTAACTGTGTTATAGTGCAATCTTATGTTAAGACTAGTATTTAACTTGTTTGTTATATTATCTAAAGAAGAAAATCAGTCAGTTTGGATAATTCATTTTAAAGCTATTATATTTATTGAGTAATTTTAGCCATCCAGAATGTTTTTCAGGTTCTGTAGAACCTGTTTCTTTATACCTTTTTATAGTATTATTAATAGTATTAATGGGAATACTAAGTTGAATAGAAATAACTCTTTACTTGGTACTACTAAGATATGTATTAATAATACGTTTACGCTGAATTTTTGAAAGTTCATTTTCATGCATTTTAAATTAGAAGAGAAGTGAAAGCAAAATATTTTGCTATCTTCTTTATTTATATATACGATAGGAAAAAAATTATCAATTATAATACAGAGTACAAATTCACATAATAAAAATCTGGTAATTTATTATAGGCTTATATATATTGTTTTATTTAAATTATTAATTTTGTATTATTATATTAGGATTAGGGTTAGAAATAAAAATTATAAAGAAAAAATTGTAGAGGACAAAAAAAGAAAAAGATAATGTAAAAATTATAATCAAATTGGCCATTATGCTTCAAGATATTTAAATAACTAAAAATTTGTAGCAAATTTTTTTTATAAATGTTTATTTATTAATATTAGTACTATTAGTATTAGTAATAAAATCATGTGATAGTAAAGTTTTTAAAATGATTAATAGTATGACTAATACAAGATTGAAAAAATTAAATTTTTATTTTATTATTTTTTTTTTTTATGGGTATGTTACAATGTATATTTTAATTAGATTTATAGGTTATATTATAATAAGAATTTAAATTGAATGATTAGGTTAATTTAGTTAGGCTTTTTTTTCAATTTTTAGTTAGATTTTTTTTCTAATTTGAATACTATAGTAATTTATTACATTATTTAATAAAAGTAAACTGAAATGATTAATTTGATAAAGATTAATTTGAAAAATAAACTGACTAATTTAATACATTTAATATAAATATGATTTTTTTTTATTTTTAAAACTATTTAAAAATATAGTTTTTTTTTGAATTTTTATCAAATTCAAATTCAAATATACTTTATTAAAATTTTTTTTAAAATTATTAACATATAAAAAGAAGATTAATTATAAATATTAATCAATAAATGAAAAGAGACAAATATATACTATCATTCTTTTAAACTAAAAGAAAAATTTTTTTTTGAAAAAATCTTGCAAATAAAATCAATTTAAGATTTAATATAAGTTATTTAAAACATACTATTAGTAAAAAAATTTAAAGCCTAGTATAAAACTTCAATGTAAATAAAATATTCATTTAACTCTTCATAATTTATTATCTCTTAATTATACATATTGACAGATTTGATTCATTGGTACAGATCACATGTTATTGCTAAGCCACCCTAATTAAAATTTGTTTAAAATAATTCTTTATAAGAGAAATAATAGGAAAATAAAAATAAAAGTAATAAAAATCAAATCCAAGTTTTCTTTAGTTGTCCACATTCAAAATTATATATATAAGTAAGAAACTACAGAAAAAAAAAGAAGTTAAAGTGTTAAACCATGTTTTTTTTTTAAAAAAAATAATTAAAAAAAATGCAATGAGTATTTTTATTAATGTAAAGTACAAACCAAAAAAAAATTTTTTAATTGATTTGCAAGTAAATTCACCTAGTATAAAACCTTATATATGCTGATTAATTTGGTATTATATAAAAAATATTTTATAATAGAATTATATTTTTTATTATAATGAACTAAATCTATGCATATGAAATAATCAATCTTAACTATTATTTTATTAGTTAATGAATAATTTTATGAAAAAAAATAGAAAAAGAATTATGAGAATTGGGGAGAGATATTATGAAGAGTTTTTAAGCATATTTTGGAAGAAACCAAATAAATATTATCAATTTTACTGTTTAAATCTTAGTTATGAAGTATAACTTCTTATATAATATTTTTAGTATTTAATTATATTAAAATTCAGAGAATATGATGGCAAGAATAGTAAATAATGATGCAGCAGAAATGTTTATGTTATTAAATAAAATAAGAAAAAGTGTAAATGTAATATTAAAAAAGATTAAATTTTTATTATTAAGTGAAATAAAAGATGTAGATAAAGAAAATAATAAAGATAAGAAAGATTATGGAATAGAATAGGAGATGTAATAAAATAGTATATGCTCTAGCTATTGCAAATTTGTTTATATATAATAATTATTTATTATTTAATTAATAAAATTATTATTTCAAAATTTTTGATTTATTCTAATCTTAAATACTTTAAAAAAATAAATTTATATAATTATTTTTATAACACATTAAAAAATTAATAGAAATTACATGATAGAATAATAAAAGTAAAATTATTTAAATGATAGTTATCTTGCATAATTTTTAATTTGGATGCAAATTAGTAATACTTTACAAATAATTTAAAAAAATATCTAAAATAATTGTAAAATTAGAATTTTATAATTTTTAAAACAATTGATAATTCTTTTACTCTTTTATAATTAAATTAAATTAACATATATCTTTAAAATTAAATAAATTAAATAAATAAAGTTTAATCCTATTTATTATTAGTATTTATTTTAATTAATTAAATATTAAATTATTTTATTGATATATATTATATATTATAATCAAAAATTATAATTTATATTTATAAGATATGGCTATAGTAAAATTTTATTATTAGTATTTAGATTAATCTAGTTAAATTAATTAATCTAATCTTTTAGACTTAATATATAAAGTTCTAAATCAGATTAGATTAATTCAAGTATCTGATCAAAAATATACTTTGATTTAACTTAAATTTTTTAAAAAACCATTTTATCTTTATAATATTAATTTTATTAAAAATAAAATAACTATCATTAAATTTGTTTCAAAATAAATTTAATAAACTATATTCTATTCTTTTAGAACTGGTTACTAAATTAATAATTTTTAAGCTATTTTATGATTACTAGGTGTTAAGATATTTACAAAAAAACTGTTTTTATTTTTTTTGATACACTTAATCCATGATCATCCAAATCAGATTAAATTACATAAAATATCCAATCCAATCCAATCCATTAGCAGATCTATCAATATATATAGGATTATATCATATAATTTTGGTATTAGCAGTCTTTTTTTTTTATATTAATTTACCAGTAGACTAATGGTAATTTTATTACCTTTTCAAAACTATAAGTATATATAGATATCTAAGGGATTCTGTCAGAAGTTTCACCTGTAATAGAAAAATAATAAATAGTTAATTACTGGAATGAAGTTTATTATAAGTTGATAATGTATTTATAAATAGGATTATTAAGATTAACTATAAAGAATTATAAACTTTTCAAGATTATAAATTTTTTGGGATTATAAATATTAAATTTTTCTTTTAAATCAGCTAATTTCCAGCATGCCCTTACTGAAAAAATAATAGAAGAAATAATAATTAATAAACTTATAAAAAAATAGCAAAAGATGTAAAAATAAAAATATAAAATAAGAAATAGGTCAAAGAAATAAATAAGTTGCTTAATGCGTTTCACGTGATTTTCTCAATTTTCACATGTCGCGCAGTAAATTATACGTGTTGTATATGGTTATTATTTGTTATTATTCTGTTTGAATACATTTATAGAGCTATATCAGATATAGATTATCATTATTCATTGATCAATTTGACTTATTGTTACAATGTTACGAATGTTACGAATCTCAGATTGAATTTATTTACTTTGTCAGTAGTCACATACGTCACACCGATGCATAATAAATAATAATACGTGAAACAAGTTCTAAAGCAGGATATTTAATAGGCTTTGCTAAATTGCGTCACAGAATCACAGCATAATTTGGTCAGAAGATCAAAAACGTGATCTTGACGATATTATGATCAATTTCATTTGCTTATACTGTTACCTTTTATGACGTGCTTTTTGGAATAAATGGAAATGATTTCATTGATCTCATGAGATATGCATGAAACTTTGAAAATAAAACTTTTTGGGTATCAAAACAATAAAGTATAAATAAGCCAAATAAGCCTGAGAAATTTCTATCATCATTAAATTTTACGATGCGCTCAATTTTAACAAATTTATTACAACAAAAAAATGTTAGATATGTAAAGTCAACAGCAACAGTCATTAACCGTTATGTTATATTCGATTGTCATAATAAGAAAAAGCATTTTGGTTCAACGTGTGTAAACCACGCGTCTCCAACTACGGAGAAATTGCCCATGCACATTTTACTTCTCGGCAGCCCAGTATGTATTTAAAGAAATTAATATATAGTCGCTTTAAAGAAAATTTACAAGAAGTTTGTCTAAATATAAAAATTTATTTATTTAATGAAGGGAGCTGGAAAAGGAACTCAGTCCTTTCGCATACAAAAAAATTTTGATATTTCCGCAATAACTAGTGGCAACCTCCTCCGTCAAAATATAGCAAATGGCACAACAGTTGGTAAACTTGTCGCTAAACATATGGAACATGGAAGTAAGTTGACTATTTTAGGAGAAATCCGGAAGAGAAGTAAAAATATATTTGTGCGACATTGAATTTGGAAATGATTTTCAATTAAAAGTTGTTAATTTATATTATAGCATATGTTCCGGATGATATTATGATTGAATTAATTGCCGAAGAACTTCAAAGATTAAAGCATCAGGTATAAGTTTTAATTATTGATAACTTATAAAAAATGGTAAAACTAATATACCTAAATTTCATTTAAAAGAACTGGTTATTGGATGGATTTCCACGAACCATTAATCAAGCGACAGCCTTAGATGATAATTTAAATTTATCGGGTCAACCTTTAAATTTGGTCATTAATCTTCATGTACCTGAAGAAGTAATATTACAACGTATTATGGGTACGCTAACAAATTTATGTAATTAATTATTATCCAATGATTTTATTTCATTCTACTATTTAACAATTTTATTTTCATATCAAATTATAAGATCGATGGGTTCATGTTCCATCAGGACGCGTCTATAATCTAAGTTATAATCCACCAAAGATACATGGACTCGACGATATCACTGGCGAAAAATTAACAAAACGCACTGATGATAATCCAGTAATTATAATAAATAATTTAAATAATCACTTGCCAAAATAATTATTTATATTAAACTTCCTTTTTTTCAATTAAGGAAACATTTAAAATTCGATTGCAAAAACATCATGCTTTAACTGAACCACTATTGGAATATTACGATAAACAAAATATTTTAATCAATTGCACTGGTCGGACGAGTGATGAAATTTATCCTCAAATTGAATCGGAGTTAATTGCACGATTCAAGGTTATTCCTCATAAAAATCAAGTTGCAACTTCTACTGAGGAAAATTTTTTAAATGTTGCTGCTTAATAGAATTTATACGATGAAATTCATACAACCTTTTGTAAATAAAATTTATAATTAGGGTACATTTATGTATGTCCCGCGTTAAAGGTTTTGGGACAGTTACATAAACGAAATCCCATGTAAAGCAACTGATCCTAAAGGACTAACTTTAATATTGAAGTGATTTATTCAAATTGATAACATGTCTTTAAAACAATTGTGGAATGATATAAAATAGGGCTTTATTGTGAAAAACAGATAAGAATTATATCTCTTTTGCTTATTTGCATTATCACAGCTCAATTTTATGCAGTTGAAAATTTAATAAAATTTCGCCCACTTCGGACATTTGCATCAAAATTTTTTTCTTAAAATGTTTAAAATGTTTATATCAAAGTGATCGGCGTTATACGACAACTGTATGCATATCGTTCTTATACGTCGTGTACGACATACTTTCTTATACGATCAGATAAACAAATATGCATCGTATAAGAAAATAACACCTGATCGTATAAGAACGATCAAAGATAATGGCGTTACACGGTTACAGCCGTTACAGGGGGGTTAATAAAATCCCGATATGTTAGTTTATAACGTTAAGATTTTCCCCATATGGGAATTTTTGAAAGATTTTCCATATAAAACGCGGGTATGTTGAGCTGTAGTCTTTCTTGTCTGTCTTAAGCTTAATACTAATAGCAATTAAAAAATATTTGAAAGCAGGACATCCCAAGAAATGGTTCTATAACAGCTTTTTGGCAGAGAATGAGTTTTTAATCATCAAAGAATATGATAACAAATCATGAACAAACCTGTGGACAAATCAGAATTCTATGTGAAAAGTAGTTTCTAATAATTGCAGGACAAATGAATAAGGATGAAAAGCTTATCAAAAAGGATATATATTGTTGTAAAGAAAGAATCTTAAGCGCTCTGAGCAGGTATTGTTTTGTGATAATATGCATAGGTATCATTCCTAGCCTTTGTATAGAGTGATTTTAAAAGTAATCCAAGTGGATTCCATCCTATGATAATATATGGAATATAGGTATTGTTCTTACTTTCCATCATCCTACCCTTTTATTAAATGTTGTTTTTACAATATTTACTTTTTTATTATAGGTTAAAAATGAAAAATCAGAAAAGAAATTTTGGTAGTATATCATAGATATGCAAAAATTAGAATTAATATAAGAAAGATAAATAAGAATTAGTTATTTCATTGCAAAAATTTTACCTGATAATACTTTGTTTTCTATATAATAAATCAAACTCAAACAGAAGGTTGATTTGTATTTGGTTGGTTTGGTTAGAATCTACTTAAATTTCTGTGTTTTAATAGTGATCTGATTATTAGTAATTATGATGAAAATAAAGATGTATTGGATGATTATATCATTTAATATAGTAGTTTAGTAAAAAAACATAATAAAGTTTATTTTCAAACTAGATATACCTTACTAAATTACTAAAAGTTTTACAATAATAGCATAACAATTTAACTCATCAAGTTCAGAATTCATGAAAAATGTATGAAAAAAAAATAACTAGTGAAATACTAATAATAGATAAATATTGATAATGATTTTGTTAAGTGAGATAAATTCTTATAAGAATATACTTTTCAGTTATTATTATCAAAATTTCTGTACTAAAATTTAATTTTATAATATATAATAGGTAATCATATAATAAAGTTTGTATATATATATATATAATGTTATGATATAGGATGTATAATAAGTATATAATTTATATTTATATAAAATTTAGAATAGATTCCTAGATAAAGAAAAAAATTTAGAAAATTTATGATTTATTTAGTAAGTTAAAAGCTAATAGAATTAAGCAAATTCAAATTTTTATAGCAATAATATTAACTGATTTTTTTTAGGATAATAATTATGTTTTTGGTTAAGCTTTTATTTGAAAATTCTTTTTTTTTTTATATTATAGTTACTTTATTTATAAATAATCATATAATTAAACTATGTTACAAAAAATATAATATCCAATACTAAGTATCAATTAGTGACTCAAAAAAAATGCAAAAAAAAAAGATGTAATCTTATAAGTAAAGAAATTTTAATCTAAACTAAAAAAAAAAAAAAAAAATTGAAAAAATTATTATAATAGTCTTATCATAATTAATCAAATATACTAGCTGTTCTGATACATCAGAATATTTATAAAGCTAACTATATAAAAATTAATGTTCAATTATTATACATATAAATTGATATAAAGCTTAAATTTGAAGAAGATATATTTAGAATTATGATACTAGTTCAGTCTAAATAGATAAAGTCAATTGATTCCATAAATAATCTGAGCTAGTTCTTTATATTTCTTTTTTATAATTTTATGAAATTTGTTATTTTTTATAATATTATAGTAATTATTGCATGTGAAGAATACTATTAGATTTTGAACTTTTTAGGCTAGAAATTTACTATAAACTGATACTTCAAATTATTTCTTATATTTTTATCATTTTTTTTTGCCTAATATAATAAAGAAGAAAGACTGTTTTTTTATTTTTGTTTTTTTTAAAGAAAAAATATTTTTAATTTTATTTATCTTTTATTAATTAAGATATTTACAGTTTGAAAGAATTCTATAATTTTCTAATTAACTTTAAAATCTTTTACTAATTTAATAGCAACTAAGTAATAGTATATCTGTATATTATAAATTTCTTATTTTAAAAAATGAGATATTCTTTAAAATTTTTATCAAAGTCAATTAGTATGACTTGAAAATATTTGTACTATTCTAAAGATCAGTTTGCTAAAAACTATTTGACTAAATATTATTTAATAGAATTTGCTATTAATTTTCTTTAAATATATATTATTATAGACATTAGTTATACAGATATATTTGTCTTATTTTGATAAAATGGCTTTCACAAAAAAACCTAGATATTTGTTAATCTTCTCAGTAATTTTTTTGGTATTTTATTTATCTGAAATATTATAAATCATTATATCATATATAGTTTATTATAATTTAAATTTGAATACAGATTTTTTTGCTTTCTTGTTAAGTTTTAATTAGTTAATTTTTAGAAATTGAAGTAATTAATTCTGAAATATCTTTTTTTATTTCCAACTGGTTAGTTTTTTAAAGTGATATTTCTTATAATATTAATTTATGAAGATTATTTTATATTATGATTAGTGATATCAACTAGTTATCATTGGTATTTTTTGTTTATATAAATCTACAGAATATTACTAAAATTAGCTATTCTAAATCTTGTAATTTTTTCAATAAGAATAAATTAGAAGCCATTAATTTTATTATTTTAGACTGTATCACAATAAGTTTAATCTTAAATTTATTAATAGTAATTTTATACTTAGTTATTTTTTTCAAAATCTCATCTAAACTTCTAATATTTGTATCCAAGATGTTTTTATAAAATTTACTAACTATTTTCTAATAAAAAAAATATATATCAGTAGGTTATAAAAAAGTGATTGACTATCTAAAAATTAAATAAATTTAGACTTTCTAACAATAATTTTACATTTATTTTAAAGTTAAAATGTAAACTATTTTGAGACATTTTTTTCACTTAATTAATAGTAAAATTATACATAAACATTTAATTTTAAAAGCAAAAAAATTTTTTGCCTTCTTAATCAGAATAGTTATAATAAAATAATACTAAAAATTGATTTTTTTGACTTAAGAATAGCTTATATTTCATAAATCAGAAAGATTGGATTAATAGTTATTTAAAATCTTAAAAACTATAAAATTTTGCAAATTTCATATATAAATCATAATTTTTACCAAATTTTAATAATTTTTAAAAGTAGATTTCTTAATAATTACTGATTCAATCTTTTTGATTTTTGAAACATAAGCTATTCTTAAATTAAAGAATTGATTTTTGATATTTATTTTACTGTAACTATTCTAATTAAAAAAGCAAAAAATTTTTTGCCTTTAAATTAAAAAAAATATTTCAAAATAGTTTTTTATAAAGTAAATGTAAAATTATTGTTAAAAGTCTGAGTTTATTTAATTTTTAGGTGATCGGTCATTTTTTGTAATCCACTATATATATATAATCAGAAATTCCTTTTGCAAAATAACTAAAAGATAAAATGTAATGTAACTAATTTTCTTTATTTTTCAAAGGTAATAATTTATTAAGAAAGTTTTTAGTTTCTTAGCAATTTTGTTATCTATATATTTATATTTATAACATTAGATATATTTATTAAAAAGTTTATTTGAATAGGTGAATATTATTACTCTTATGTTTTTTAAGGGTACAGTATGTCACATGATAATTTCATATTGATTAACGTGTAAAATTTTTGTACACAGTGACAATAATTTATTGTATTATTATAACTTTTATAAAACCTAACATAAATCAATAAAATTTATATGATTAGAAAGCTACAATTCTAAGCTTTATTTCAGAACTTTAAAAAAACCTAATTATTAAAAAATTTTTTGAAAAACCTTCATATGAAGTTGCGACTAGGAATATATGAGTTTGCGAATAGGCAATCTTGAATTTTATTGGTCATTAATATTTGCCGGATAAACAATCTGTATATTAAATGTAAATAAATGATCAGCAAAAAATTTAACCACCTGATACATATAAAAAATGATCAACGCATACTGTACCCTTAAGTTATTTGCATAAAAATATTCTTTTATTACAAATTATTAATAAAAGAAAAATTTAGAAAAAAAAAAGTTTTTTTTTAAAAAAATTCTTTTGAAAAATTTTAATCTAACCTAAATATTTGCACTAATTATTTTATTTTTCAGTTTCTTTATATAATAATGGTATAACTACTAATTTATTTATTTATTGCATTTTAAAAATAAACTACATACTTTTTTTTTTTTTTTTTTCTTTAAAAAATTTTTAAAAGTTTTATTTGCAGCATGTAGAAATATTTTTTATTTAAATATTTTTTTTAATAAATGCATTCTTTTATTTTTAGAAACTTTTATAAAAAAATTCAATACTTTGAAAATATTTTTATTAAACTAAGTAAAATTATTTGAAAAATATAATTAAGCAAATATATTCTTAAAGACTAAGTAAAGTTGTTTAATAAATATGAAACTATTTATATATTAATTTTCATTAAATTAGCTTAATTCATAATTTGTATAACAATTGGAGAAAATTGTTAATTTTAATTAATGCCAATTAGGGATAATTATATATATTATTTTATATATTAAACCAAAAAGTATAAGAATCTCTCTTATCATATATCTAACTGTACTAATTAAACACTATTCTAAATAAGTAACCATAAGGACTATAATGTCTCTTTAATTCATAATTTATATAAGAATTGGAAACTGATTATATTAAAAATTAGGAGACTTTACTATTGTATTTACTATATTTTTTTAGAAATCCTAAAATTTCAGATTTTTTTATAATAAAGATATGTGATTTATATCTCATGTAATTAGACATGTGATAATATACAAATTTCAAAACCTAAAATTATACTTCTCACAAAAAAGAAAATTTGTATTATGCAGCCTTTCAAAAAAGAAAATTTGAGTGCTAATCCAATTTTTTCATATTTGATTTTTCCAGATTTTACTACTGACACCTCCCTAAGTGCACCCCCTCTTGGGATCATAGTAAAAAAAAAATAGCAGAATATACACTTAAAGAGGGTATGCATTTATAGAAAATACACTTATAGAGGTCTTACTGTAATTAATTTTTCTGATTCTTAAATAAATTACTAATTAAATATTCATGAAGCTATATTTATTTTTATTATATTTTTATGCAGGTATTTTGTAGTATAATTTAAGTATTTTGGTCAAGTATAACTAGCTTTATTAAATAAGCAAAGTTGTTTAATAGTTATGAAAATATTTAAATATTAATTTTCATTATGCTTAAGTAAGTTTTCATAAAGTTAATTATCATTTTTTGTAATGAAATTTATTGTGCATATATATGTTTTTTATTTTATAGTATAATTTTTAACTTAAACTGACCTAATATTTTATGTGAATAAATAAAAATATTTTATTTTTAAAAGTTTTCTTGAAAAGTTTTGTATTTGTTTATTAAAATTTAATAAAATACATATAAATCATTTTGTTCTAATTTGAAATGTAAATATTAAATAAGTGTTAAAAATATTGAAAATTTTCTTCAAATATTTTAAAAGTTCTTTGCCTTTATTTTTTATTGTGTAAAATTTGTGGCTGCTATGTCACATATGCCATATAACTGCGATTTTTTAGCCAATCATATTTAAGAAAAGGGAAAACAAGATAATATTCTAGCACATCTAAAATCTGTATCAGATTTGTGATGCAGTAATTTTTCAAAAAAATACATAATTTTTCTTGCTGGCTAAAGCTAAAAATGGGTTTTTTATATCACTTGTAAATTTCATAGGTTCCCTGAATTTCATCAGCAATTATACACTACATTTCATCATTCTCTTACAAATCAATAAAAATGACTTCATGATTAGCATAGATATCACAAATTCCATATGCGAAATAAGAATTGCTAAAAAAAATATCCATACCCAAATATTGGTTTATTGATATAATAATAATATGGCTGGATATGACATGCAAATGCAAATCAAATTGAAAAAAATAATGCAAATATATATGTAATTCGCATATTGCACAGTTGGCAAGAATTTTTCTGATATTATACTATGCATTTTAGGTAATCAATCTTACATGATGAAGTTTTCACCCTCTATATTAATTATAAAAGATTAATGTTTTGAGATTCCATTTTATTGATAAACTCCTGAATTTTTTTTGATTCTTCTAGGAATAATAATTTCTGGTTTTTTATCATACCATACTTTAAGAAGAAAGATTCTATTATCTTAATATATGCATTCTCCAGAAGGATTGCAAGAAAATAGTATTATCAATAACATCACAAATAAATACTCATTTTCCTTGCAGATAGTTGGAATGCCCAAATTCATTGAAGAAACTGGAGAATATGTTTGTGTGAAAAAAGCTATTTTTTCAAAAGATGGGACAATCTTCAACTTCATGCTTCGCCCGCCCAATAATAAATCAGAAGTCATAGAAAGTCCTCTCTTAGCTGTTTCAAAGCCAGAAGTCAAAAGATATAATGATACAAATAACAAAATTACTGAAGCTGAACTCAAGCTCAAACTAGTAAAGAAATTATTTCAAAAGGCCAGTATTGAGGAATTTGACCTTTCATATCTATCAGAAACATCTTCTGATATCTTTTCTCTTAAACAAATAGCCCCATCATATTATTCATTATGTGATTGAGAATATACTAGTGAAAATGCATATATTATTCAATATAAAAAATTTTATAGTTTTTATTGCTACCGTGCAGATTAGGAAAAGCCATCAGGTGAAAGAAAGTCTTTAATAAAGCTTGCTCTTAGTGAATCGGCCTTGAGTTAGAAAAAACTTATCAGCTTCAGTAAGATTAGAACAACCCAGAATTTCAAATCCAAAAGACCATTTCGTGTGGTAGGATTTAATATGCATGTGTACTTCAGATAATAAATTCTCCTGCGCTGAAATTTATGAAGCCATCCAAGCAATAGTCATCCATATTCTATTGGAAATACCATTATGGTTACTAAAACATGAAGATTCAGAAAATGTGCTCCATTTTCGTATGAGGTCTAAGTTAAAGATTTCTAAGTATAAGATTAAAATAATCAAATATGGGGATAAAATGGTAAAATTAAAATCATTGATAGACCAGGCAGTCATTAAAGGTCTAATAACTTATGCAGATTGGAATTTCCTTCCATACTTCCTAAATACTCCTCCCCCAAAAATAAAATTCTTTAATCTATTTCTTGGATTTTTGGCTAAGCCAGCAATAAAAATTAATAAAAAAATTATGGATCTGATTCTTTGGCATGTAAAAAATATAATTTGCAATGAAAATGAAGTGCTTAATGAGTATATCTGGAATATAGATACTGTTCAAATTATTTTGGGATGTCATAAATATAATTTGAAATGTACAAATTCATTTAGTTTATATGTAATTTACTAAGTAAAGTGCCAAAATAATTTGGGATTTTACTATATGCCCAAATTGATTTTGGGATTTGGATAGCATCTATAATCTGAAACTGGTAGGCTTTTTTAATGCAGAAGCCAGAACAAAAGCTCTAATTAATCTTAATACTAAAATTCACTTTATAACAGTACAGAAAAAATATTATTACTGATTTTATTGATGATAAAGTCTTAGGACCATATCTTTACTTCACAACATCAGATTTGAAAAAAATTCTTAGGTGGTTTAATAGTACCATTCAAGCTTAAAAACTTATCATTATGAATGAGACTGGAATGTCTAGTGAAGAATGGCATAAGTTTAATGAACATCTCAAATCTCTCATAACAGAAGGAAGAGTTGCTATAGAGTATAAAGGTCTTGAAACTAAATGATTAAAAGATTTTGCTGGGTATATGATTACTAGTAATCAGGATGCACCACTCAAAATAGGCATAGGTAATTCTTGTATAGTTTGCTTTAATGTTTCTACATGTTATAGAGGTAATATAGCATATTTCAAAAGACTAGAAAATATATTTGACTATTTTAATGCGCCTAGAGTAATCATGAAATATCTTCTTAGTCATGACCTTTCAGATTCACTGGTCAAAAACTGATCTATCTTACAGATATCTTATAAATATCAGGTACCCAAAATGCAGAAAATCTGCTATATATCGGGTACCCAATATATATACTATAGAATTAAAAAATATAATTTATTAATTATCTCGCTATCCAGTGATCATAAAATGATGAAATATAGCTCATTCGATTCNTCTCACTGAAACGTATCGAATGGTACTTATTTCGCATTTTTAGGTGTGATAGATATCGAGATATTGTATTTTTTGTTTATTTTTTTACGATTTATCAAATATCTCAGCATCTATCACACCTAGAAATGCGAAATTAGTATCATTCGATACATCTCAGTGAAGCGAATCGAATGAGCTATATTTCAGCTTTTTATGATTACTGGATAGCGAGATAATTAATAAATTGTATTTTTTAATTCTATAATATACATATTGGGTACCTGATATATAGCAGATTTTCTGCATTTTGGGTATACCTGATATTTATAAGATATCTTACAGATATCTGTAAGATAAATCAGTTTTTAACCAGTGATTTTGAGTCACAGGAAATTCCTAATACTAAAATAAAAAAAGATATAATGCGAGACCAACTATCCAATTTCATTCGATTTATAATTGACCATCTTGGATCTTGGGCTAAGGATAATGTAGTCAAGTCAAATATTATTATACCAAAAATAGTGGAAATAATAGTGAAAAGCCATTTTCTAACAACATTTTTGGTAAGAAATTATTAGAGAAAAATATTATTGAGTGTAAACAGAGATGAGTGGGGAGTGGAAAAAGAGAATGGCAATATATTTTTAACCATCCTAAGATCGTAGCTAAGCTCTGTGAATCTGGCTTAGGTGATATGAAAGAATTTTCCAATATACTTTAAGCTGACATGCCCCCTAATAATACTACAGATATACCCATATGTGCCAGAAATAATCCCTTCAAAATTCCATCTCAGCCAGTAAATAATTCTTCATCGCCTAATACTAGTAAAGATAAAAAGAATGATCAGAATGATTCAACCTAAGCTCTTTTTGACTATGTTTTGAAATTTCTTAATCTCTTTCAAAAAATAATGTTTTATGTGTTTTGGAGAGATATAGATAGACAAAACTGTAAATATGGGTGGAATAATTTATTTCAGAAATCTAGTATAGTAAATGGGGATAAGAATCACATAATTAGCAATAGAAGTAGAAACAAATTAGTTATAGAATATTTTTTGTAAATGTGAGAGAGAAAAGAAATAACTTGATGTTGGGATTTGCATTAAATGGCCTAAGATCTGCATACTCTCTTCCTCTTTGATAGCATCATACATTTCACTTGCTTCTTTAGCTCACTTCTGAAATTTAGTAAAATATATGCAAAAAAATCAAACATTAAAGTTTTAAAATTTATTTATTTAGCAAATAAAATAAGTCTGATTATTCATTATATACATATAATAATTCTATATAAATTCTATATTTTCAGCCTTAATTGATAAATTTTTCATTTTCATAGATGTAACATTCTGTTGAGCGAGATTGAAAAGTGACAGTCTTATTTTCAGGGTGATATGCAAATACATTACTCTCCAATAACTTGTTTGGTTCCACTTTTGTCATTTCTCGAAGCTTACTAACATGAAGCATATTATTTGAATTTCTCAAAGCTTTTATGATAATTTTAGCCGCCTCATGATTTGGTTGACCTGGATTCATTCCTGCTTTTTCAATATTATCATAGACTATACCAAAGACTTGTTGTTTAATGACTGCAGAAAAAGGGATAAGCAATTAATAAAAGGCAAAATGCAAATTCATTTGATGCAAATATAAAGCTAATTTCTACCTTCAAAGGTTTGTCCAATTAGAGATTTATCTGCCACATATTTTAGATTGAGAATACGACTACCAACCAATTCATATAATCTTTTTACTTCTTCCTCTTTAATCCCACGCTTCGATAGATACTTCATTGATTCTTCCTTGTTAAGGTCACTGATTTCAATCACTGGTTTGTCTGCACGTGACCAGGAACTACGGGCTGATATAAGAATCACATATAAGTAATACTATTTTTTTAAGAACACAAAAAAATCATGTCATACTTACATTCCATTCTTCTAGAAACTGAACCTTCACTGCAGACAAATACAGTAATGTAATTTCGATAATCTGCATTATCCTTTGCATCATCCTGGAGAAAATCAAGAATTTTTGGATCTATATGAATTAATTGACTAATATTGTCATAAACAATGACAGGAGGTTGATGGCATGGATTCTTTTTTTTATACATAGCAGAAGCACTCTTGAAGGCTTCTAAGGCTCTTATCCACTTGGGATCCTTGTTGGAATCCTTATCTATAAAGAAAAATTAGGTCAAAGTTTTATTTTAAGAACAATGATAGTAATGATTAACTCACGATTGGTAAAACCAAATATTTTCTTCATCAGTTGTCCTGTAAGTGAAATCCTTTTCTCAAACGTAAAATTAAGGGCTTTTCCAAATTGTTTACCAAAATTTTCTACATCAGAAACTTCAGGAGGAATATCAACATAAATTACTCCGCGTCCACCCTGTATGCCTCCTTTCTTATCTCCTCCTACTTCTCTTGATGCAATTCTCATTAAAGTGGTTTTTCCAGTTCCGTGTTCACCACAGACTACATAATAAGTCGATTGGTTTTTATGAGGCACAAGAATTTTTTTGAGATGCTTTGTGATCAAAGGTCGAGGAACTAACTCATTTTCTGTAATTCTCACCACATCAGGCCAAGTACCTTTTTCCACAGTTTTGTTGAATTTACGTTTGTTATAATTGTTCCAACACCAAGCAAGAAAAAGATCACTCGATATAAAAATCGTAGAACTTATCAAGCTCACAAATATGAATTTTTTTAAAGCTTTTTCGACTTTGTTCAGGTATCTATCCAGAACAAAGGCTGTAGTAAACTCTTTGGAAGGGATGTTAGGCAAAGAGGAAGGAAATGTAGAGTTTGTGTAAAATCTTAAAAGTGACAATTGAAATATTGAATTTCTTACTTGATGAGTAATGAGGTGAGATGGTAAAACACTCCTATGAAAATAATAGGCCATTCTAAACTGAAGTAAAAAAATTCTAATGGTGTGAATAATCAAAAAATTTCTATTTATTGATTGTGCAAATCACGTGATTTGGCAAATCATTAGTCATTATGGCTAGACTATCGCACAAAATACCTAAATGCGCAGTACTTCTGTAAATAAAATTAT
Source organism: Glomus cerebriforme (assembly GCA_003550305.1). NCBI lineage: Eukaryota > Fungi > Glomeromycota > Glomeromycetes > Glomerales > Glomeraceae > Glomus > Glomus cerebriforme. The sequence continues at coordinate 93,519 of QKYT01000270.1, read as the reverse complement.
ATATCGCAGTTTGAAGTGTTTAAGAGATGAAAGTTCTGAATGAGGCGAATGAATTTTTTTGGTTAGATCGAATCTAATAAGATTTAGTTTCGAGCATATATGAAAAGGTAGTTTATATTTACTTATTTTTGTTACTGCCATCTAAGTATAACTGATAACCATTTTATTTTATTCAGAATACTAGAAAGCATAAATATTACTATATTATGTAAGCATGCAATCTGAAATAGATAATTCCAAATTGGCCAATTTATTGAAATAATATATTGCCAAACTTGAGACTGAGAATGATAAAATTAGGGCCAAGAATATTAAGCTTAAGGCCAGAATTGTGAAATCAGAAGATAAGCAAACACAGAATGAATTAATAAAAAATTTAATGTACTGCAAAATACGTGACCATATTTTTTTTGGCAAATTTTAGCCAGGGGTCCGACCAAAAATACATAATTTAGTTACTTTCCTATCTGATGTGATGCAATTCATGATATTGGCATGTAAATATTGTTTGCTAAAAGCAAACTTTCTTGGGTAATGCTATAATACTGATCTGATACAATAAAGTGGTTTATTTTAAAAATTTTATGAAATTTCAATTTTTTGTGCTATATATAAATATATAATAATATTTAATCAGGCATATTCTAAGTTACTAGCTAAGTTATCAGCTTCCCTAATAAATGAGGCATGGATTCATCTCACATCACAGAAACATAATCTATTATCTGAAAAAGAGGCCAGTAAAATTAATCCAATTGTAGAGTTATTTTAAACATGAAGCTATTAAATATCAGAAAAGATTAATATGCTAGAGACGAACTCAAAGTTGGCCAGAGTGTCCAATATTATTTAAAAAAATACCATGTATATTTGTTACAGATAATGGATCCCAAACTGATAATATCATTTGTGATCATGAGAAAGAAAATAACTGCCAGATCATGAATGAACTTAAAGTATTTCACCAGCACCTGTTTGATTATAATAAAAGAACTTTTGAAAAATTCATGCAAGACATAGAAAGGGAATATAGAGAGTGGATTAGTATGAATAAGAAATTGTGATGTGAAAATGAGGATCTGAAGATGTAACTGTAGGAGGCAGAAAAAAGTTAGCATCCATGAAGTCAGATTCTTCTCATTAGTTGGGATATTTTTTTCCTTGTACTTCTGCAAAGTAAGATTCTGGTTAAGATCACGCACTTTTTGAGAATCAATATAAATAACTGGTTCTCCCATCTTTCTATATAATTATGAAAAAAAAATAACATTTCGCAGACCTCATCCAAGGTAGAGAAAAACATATAAAGAATATAAAGCTAAGCTAAAGAAGGAGAACTATCATCTTCGTAATGGATTGCAAACAGAAGTTAATAATAATTGTCAGAATGAGAGACGAATTAATCAACTGGAGCGAGATTATTCCCAATGTGAGCAAGAAATCCAAAATCTTAATAGAAAAATAGAGCAGGATCCTGAAATATATACAGTATATAGGGGTAAGGTAACTTTTGAAAATTTTATTAAGAACTATACGCAAGGGTTTTTTATAAGATCAATACGAAAATTTGACACGTAATACCAGATAATTGCGAAAAATAAGCAAACTGTTCTCCTGACCTTCAATTATGTGATTTGCATATTGTTTATTTTTGTACATTAAGAGAATATATTTATTAAAAATAATTTTTTTTTTATTGTATTGTTTGAAATAATCTTTAATTTTATTGTATTATTTTAATTATATTCTTTCGACCAAAGTATTCATAATAGTATTTCTTTTCATTTTCTAACAATTTTAATACATTTTCTTCAACTAATAAATTAGTTAATCCGATATGGTAAATAATATTAAAAGCGAGATGATGGGTTAAAAGATTGCATCCTTCTCTAATTAAATCACTAAATAAACATGTAAAGATATGTAAGATATATCATTTAGGTCTATTATTGCTTCATCAGTATTGCAATGATTACCATATGTCTCGAAGTAAATTGCAATAACTCTTGCCACGCACTGACGCATATTTGATCACCATATACTTTGCAGAAATAATAAAATTTATTGCGATATTAATCTGATGCTGATATGATGTTGATACAATATTAATCTAGTAACAGCCAATATTCCTATAATAGTATGTCGTGAGACAGTTAACATTAAGTAGCGGTAAAAATACTGCAAATATTTAGCCATATTGTAATGNATTGTAGGAATCTTAAAGANATTACATTGGAATCGCCAAAACTTCAATATAAAATCGTCTAAATACTAAAANAACATCTTTAATTTATTTATGTTACTTTTAAATAGCCGTGAAATAATACATATTCCTTATATAATTAGTATTTAGTAAATTATGAAATGTTGTACAATTATTATCACAATCATGAATAAAATGTGCATTATTAACTAAATCTATTGTAGATAATGAAAAAACATGTCGCCACCTATTATCTGTTTGTATTCTATATATTGGACAGCCAAGTTTAATCTTATTAGTCTCTTCAAACCATTTCACAATAATAAATGCATATGATTTGTTATTGTTACCTTTATGACTAAAAATTGCTTCAACAATNGCNTAANTTTCATTATAATCTTGTATTTGCATCATAATAATATCTCCAATGTGTAAATAATTCTTAGTGAGAGTACCATGTTCATNTTCATAGAAATATGTCGCAAGTTCATAAATGAAGATTCTATCATACACCAAAGCTGCATTATATCNCATGTCTGAATATGATAACATTAATTCAGATCAGAATATAGCACNATATAGATCTACAGAAATATTCCCTAGTTTTTGTATTGATATACGTTGTTTAAGAGACAATCTTGTAATATTTTCAGAATTTGTATATATTATATAATAGAGTAAAATAAGTATACAAGAAATCTATAAAACACAATTAAATAACAAACCTTTTNTTTCAATATCATTGTAATCTGGTTGTTCTTTAATAATAAACCAGTCTCCTGCTATTCATGCAAAATTAGCTGATAAATTTGTGAATCCTTCACAAGACCTAGATATTCTTAGATCAATACTTCCATCAATTAAATGTCGTAATGCAAAGAGAGTTGTATATCNTTTCATTAAATCTAATTCAATGTTTTTTCGATTCATTTTTGGTACCATTCCTTTAAAAATTTTATGTANCATTTCTTTAATACCTATAGCAGAATTAATTAATGTTGCAAAAGTTTTTGCATTTTTGACTAGATGAAAATTTGCATGTAAGTTTGGTAAATTATTAAACTCTTCAAATNTCTACAAATAAAATAGTAAAATAAATATTTAGTTTTGTTATATATATTATAGATTATTAATTACCTGTGAAAGTATCATCATCTCTCTTTTTAAGCTTTGTTGTAATGCTACATAATCATTTTCATTAAAAGATTTTTTGAAAACTAAAGTCATTGTTTCTGCTACTATCTTCCAACAATTAATAATAATCTTAATGGNTATACTAGCCCGATTAATGTTGCATCTTTGTTGAATTGTAATAAGATTTGAACTTTTAATAAATGATGGTTGCAAAAATCGATTTAAAATAAATAGCATTATCATAGTTAACCTTAAACAGTCAGACATCATAAAACTATTATAATGCTTTACTGGATTTGGTAACTTATGCCATTTTTTAGGATATTCAAAATATTTTCATGATTCCAAAAAATCATTTACACCTTCTTGNGAAAGAAGATTTATGGTTATATTTAGTAATCTTTGAATTTTTCNAGCAGTTAAGTGATAAACATCCTGTGGTGTCTGCAAATGTCGTTCTCTTATTAAAAGATCTAGTATTGGCTTTTTTATATGGAGTCCATAATTTGTAGCAGTATCTTTTTGATCTATTGCTAAATTTATTTNTTCAAATTGAGTTTCTGTAATATGATGATAGCGTGATATTGCAGCTATATCTAAATTTGAATTAGTAAAAATATCTCTAGTTGCTTGGTAAGAACGACAGCCTTTTATTGCACCATGACGTTTAACACCTGCTAAGTCATTACCCTGTGAGAAATCTGCTGTGATTTGTCCAATACTTGCTATAATCAATGAACGTTGTCCATTTATTTCAAAAATTTTTNCTTGTTCTAATTGTTTCATCTCATTGATAAATGGTAAAATAAAATCATCAAAACTACCACCAAAGGGAANAAACCNAAGAACAAAATGATTTCTTAGGTGTTGACGCATTAACAATGGCATATTACCAAACTGTATATATACTCCTCCAAGGGAATGATATACATTTCTAAATGTACCAAAATCATCATAGTACAAATCAATAAATAATTTGTACGTAGGTAAAGTATCTTCATAATTATGCACTATTCTAGTATACTCAGATGGATGCTTATATTCCAGTAATATTGATCTCATCTTCCAATGATTGTTACATTTATATAATATTTCATTAATATATCNATCAGCACCTGATTCTTGTGAAATATTAACATGTTGAATAATAACTTGAGGTTCTATTAATATAATTGCATCATATTCATTACGANCAAGCAACNAAAATGCCCCTTGTTGATATCTTTGCAATNNGAAGTTACTTTTAAATTGTGTTNNAAGATNATTATAAGTTAATATANATTNTATTTTTAACTTGTAACCATTGTCTCCATGTAAAATAGCTAAAATANGACCTAATTTTCTTGTATTATTNTNTTTATAACATAAATACTCTCCAATTTGATAGCTAACTATAAATAAAACAAATAATTTTAGTAAAATTTAAGCACTACTTATTTCATATAAGTTTAATTCTTGTATAAATTAATCCATAGAAAAAATGTTTATATTACCTTGGTTTATTATAATTGNATTATTGCCAAACTGAGNAGATTCACCCCAAAGCTCACCATGCCAAAATTCTGAATNTTCTTTGATTTNAATAGCTGGCCCAAAGTACATCTTATCAAACAATNATTTATTATTAAGAGTATANCAGATTATATCTGATATTGATAAATAATAGGCAGGTTTATTATTTGAAGTTGTTGATGGAGTTTTTTTAGTATTTATTTTAATGGGATGTGATCAGATAGGTATTAATGGTAAGCNTTNTCTCCATTTCCTGAATCNTCNAATATTTGAAACAATATNACTNACANGAAATTNTGGATGTTTTAGTATATCAACTAATTCATCATATGCACGTGTAGAAATACTATGTTTTTGGATCCAACAAAATAATAATGCAGCAGTAATACTTTTAAAATATGGCTCAAATTCANAATTATTTGGTAATAAGTCATCCATCATTAATGCTTCATCAACTATTGTTTCATTGATAACATTATCTTCTGATATATGGTCATCTATTCAAAAATATTATTATTTATTATTATTTTGATAAAAGTATTTCTCATATATTTTACTTGCTTTCAAAATCTTCATGCAAATTAGTTCCATTATTATTACATGAGCTTATAGAACTACTATCACTATAATCTTCATAATTATCATCATTTAAATTAATATTCTCTTCATTCAAGTTATGATTATTACTTTCATTACTATCACTTAAATTATAGTCATCATCATCTTCTTGGCTCAAATTACGATCATCAGCTTCATTATTTTCACTTAAATTATAATCATCACTTTCGTTACTATTACTTAAATTATAGTCATCATCATCTTCTTGGCTCAAATTATGATCATCACTTTCATTACCTTCATTATTTAAATTATGGTCATCAACTTCATTATGTTCTTCGCTCATATTANCTTNATTANCTTCACTTAACTTAGAANATATATTATTATTAATCTTGAATCCTATTTAAAGTAAAAATAAAAATAAAAATTATTTTAGCAATGTTTTTGAAAAATGCAACTGATATATTGCATTATTATTTCTATAAAAACCTGTATGTATTATACTTCTTGATAATAAAGTATTTGTGGTAAACTTTTGACGCAATTCAAATGGTTTTTTATGTAAAGAAATACTTCTGTTTCGAATCATTTTATACAACTTGAAAAAAGTATGATTTTGATATTAAGATAAAAATATTTATTTATTTTTTTTTTTAAGAAAAAATATTTTCAATCTGTATAAGTAATTAAATTCTCTTTAAAGCTAAATATAGTTAAACTAGTTATCTTGAACAATATAAGTTTATTAATAATTATACTATAACCTACTATATAAATAGTTTTGCATTTAAATGGTTAAAAGTTTAAAAAAGCCANCAGATTATATCTGATATTGATAAATAATAGGCAGGTTTATTATTTGAAGTTGTTGATGGAGTTTTTTTAGTATTTATTTTAATGGGATGTGATCAGATAGGTATTAATGGTAAGCGTTATCTCCATTTCCTGAATCATCAAATATTTGAAACAATATTACTGACATGAAATTGTGGATGTTTTAGTATATCAACTAATTCATCATATGCACGTGTAGAAATACTATGTTTTTAGATCCAACAAAATAATAATGCAGCAGTAATACTTTTAAAATATGGCTCAAATTCACAATTATTTGGTAATAAGTCATCCATCATTAATGCTTCATCAACTATTGTTTCATTGATAACATTATCTTCTGATATATGGTCATCTATTCAAAAATATTATTATTTATTATTATTTTGATAAAAGTATTTCTCATATATTTTACTTGCCTTCAAAATCTTCATGCAAATTAGTTCCATTATTATTACATGAGCTTATAGAACTACTATTACTATAATCTTCATAATTATCATCATTTAAATTAATATTCTCTTCATTCAAGTTATGATTATTACTTTCATTACCATCACTTAAATTATAGTCATCATCATCTTCTTGGCTCAAATTATGATCATCACTTTCATTACCTTCATTATTTAAATTATGGTCATCAACTTCATTATGTTCTTCGCTCATATTANCTTNATTANCTTCACTTAACTTAGAANATATATTATTATTAATCTTGAATCCTATTTAAAGTAAAAATAAAAATAAAAATTATTTTAGCAATGTTTTTGAAAAATGCAACTGATATATTGCATTATTATTTCTATAAAAACCTGTATGTATTATACTTCTTGATAATAAAGTATTTGTGGTAAACTTTTGACGCAATTCAAATGGTTTTTTATGTAAAGAAATACTTCTGTTTCGAATCATTTTATACAACTTGAAAAAAGTATGATTTTGATATTAAGATAAAAATATTTATTTATTTTTTTTTTAAGAAAAAATATTTTCAATCTGTATAANTAATTAAATTCTCTTTAAAGCTAAATATAGTTAAACTAGTTATCTTGAACAATATAAGTTTATTAATAATTATACTATAACCTACTATATAAATAGTTTTGCATTTAAATGGTTAAAAGTTTAAAAAAGCCACATTTTTAAATCTCATTGGTTATGATTTAATATAAACTTTTGTAGTATTATTAACTTTTGTTTTTAAAAATTGTATAAATACTGTACTTATTAAGCAAATTTTTATTTACAAAAACATTTCAAAAAAAAAATAAATAAAATTAAATTAATATGCCACCAAGAACACGTAAAAATAAAGAAGTAAAAATTTGTAATAATGATGAAGATAAAACTCATAATAATAATGAAGTAAAGACTTATAATAATAATGTTCAAGAAAAAGAAGCAAGTGATACTACTACAACAATAAAACAGAAACGAAAATATACTCAGCGAAAAGTATCAGAAACACAACAAGTAAAAGATTCTACTACAAAAGAACCAGCTAAACTGTCAAAAAAACAAAAATACACTCAACAAAAAGTACTAGCAATACAGCCATTGGAAAATTCTACAATTAACGAAGAATTAGCTGAAAAACAAGAATATATTCAGCAAAGAAAAAACAAGAAAAGTCCAAAATTGCAGCAATTAAAAGATAACTCTACTTTAAAAACAAATAAAATCATTGATTTAATAAATGAAACTGATGATGATTTGTCAGGTATTTACATAATTTATGAATGTTATAATGTATTTGCTTAATTTTACATTTGGATTTTGGTATT
>QKYT01000270.1:64102-74348 GCA_003550305.1 Glomus cerebriforme | reverse complement strand
TTTATTTAGTACCCGGGGGTACAGGGTCAAACCCCCGATTTTTGCAAGATACCCGGGGTACTGTGGCCCGCTATATACGGTATATTATTTTTTTGAGAAAAACACATACTATTCTTCTCTATGATAAATTTATATTTGCTTTTTATTAAGGTTTTTATATGATAATTGCTGATTTGATCTGTTCCTGTTTATTAAATTTATATTTGAAAATCTCTGTTATTTGTAACTGAATTGAAGTTAAACTAAAAATATATGTTTTAGTAAGTATTAATGATATATATATTTTTTATACTAACATTTGCTTAAATAAACGGTGACTTTTTTTCATTAAATTAAACTATTCAGCATCAATCTGAGAAGACTTTTTTTGTGAAATAGTTAGTTTACTTAGTTCTACCAACCAGTTTACTAGTTTATTAATTGATAATCTATTTGATTTATTTGGTTGCATTCCAGTTAGTAGTGCAACTGGTAAAGCAACTTTGGAAGCAACTAGTTCAACCACTGGAATGACTTCAAATATGAATTCTACTTTAGATATAGATTCTTTTATTAGAATAATTTCAGGTACAGATTTCTGAAGTTAAGATATATATTGATTTTTACTACTATTGTAATACTGGTATGATTTTATAGTAAAGCTATTTTCTTACCATAGCAGTTATGGGTGTAATTCTTTTTATCTTTTCATATTATGATATAATATTATGTCTAACTTTTAATATATATATAAATTTTTGCTCAATTTAAAATAATTAATTACATACTCCTAATTATTCAATTATTATTTTTATAATAGTAAGAAAATATGCTAAAAAATATTACTCTTGCTCAGAATATGATAAGCCTATAGGATCAGTTAGTAGTTATTATTACTTATATATTAGAAATTACTATATTATTCAGTATATTAATAAACTTCAGAAAAAAATACAGATAACTGACCAATATCAATATACCTAAGGGTTACGGGTTATGATGCTATATATAAATTTAACTTTAAGAGGATATATTAAAATTAGACTTTAAATTGAATCCTAATTCATATTGAAGTATGATAGAATATATACTTTTCAGTAAAATTAAAAAGCCATTATTAAAATATTTCATCGTGAGCAAAATTAATTATGACGGTTATAATTTTTACTAATTAAACATATGAATTACAATGTCTTTATGTTATATCAATTATAATTCAAAAAAAAATTATTTTACAGAAAAGTATAGTATGATTAAGCCTGGTCCTAAAACTGAAATATTTTAGATTTGCCAAAATTCTAAAACTGAAATCTGAAATATTTTTGAAATCTGAAATTCTGAAATCTGAAATTCATGCCGAAATGCCAAATTAAAATTAGCTAATTAAAATTAAGTACCGTATATAGCGGGCCACAGTACCCCGGGTATCTTGCAAAAATCGGGGGTTTGACCCTGTACCCCCGGGTACTAAATAAAACCTAAAAATTCCGTTTTTTGCGAATATCTCACGATATACTGGTCCAATTTGAACGATCTTTTTTTTATTATGAAGAGCTCAATGAGAGCTATCAAACAAAAAAAAGATGGCTCAAATCTGATCACTGGATCACGAGATAATTGTAAAATATCCCCCGAATACTATACAATTCTATTAAATTTTTCAAGAGGGGTACTATGCATAGGGGGGGTACTATGGCCCGTGATATACGGTAATTAAATATATAAATAGTTTCATTTACATTATATAAAATGTATAGTTTATCAATTTTTTTTTTATCCTATTATGACTAGACAAAATTCTAAAGGTAAAAGCAGTCGCAAATAGGATGAAGTCTGGAAACATTTTGTGCAAGTTCCATTAAAGTCTCTAGGTCATTTTTCTGGAAAATGCAAGTTGTGCTATAAAAAAATGGCTACGTACATATGTATAATCTCATCTTGCTAATGAGTGTGCTGACTGTTCTGAAGATATTCAAACCTACTGGCTTGGATATCTTGCTGCAAAGGACTCCTTGAAAGATGGAATGGCTTCTATCACCTCATAAGAATCAAGTCAATCAATAATTTTTAATAAGAGAAGGAGAAGTTCTAATGGTATAATTAATTATATTAATTATTAATTGTATGATTGTATTCATGTTTTAACTTTTAAGTTAATTATTTTTTTTAATTATTTTATTAAATTCAATCTGAGATTGAAGATTATTATGAAAATTGAAAATTACCACTAAACAAAGCAGCAATTATTAATTGAATACTTATTCGAGCTTTTGTTTATTATGGAATACCATTTGCTGTAATTGATAGTCCATTTTTTTGTGAATTGTTATATCAATTACATTCAAATTATTGTCCTCCTTTGCAAAAGGTACTTTTAGAGTCTCTTCTTAATCAAAAAACTTCACGAGTTAATCAAGCTATTAATAAAGAATTAGAGTATTTCAAAAACTTAATGCTTGGTAATTATTTTAACTTTTTATTATATAAATCCATTAGTGTTATAATAATAAATTTATTATTATTTATTAGCCTTAGATAATTGGACTAGTACAAGTACTCTTCCATATATAATTTTGTCGTATTAACTCCTTCCAATCAGCAATATTTTTATTGTCTTCAGGATTTTTCTTCATCTCATCATACTGGAGAATTCCTTGCATCTGAAATAAAAAAGATTATAGAAAAGATTGGGATAAAAAAGTTTAGTGCAGTTGTCATTGAAAATGCATTAAATGTTTGATTAGCTCAAAAAATTATTTCTAAGAGTATCCCTCGATATTAAATTTAAGGTGTATCGCTTATTTTATAAATCTAATCACGAAATCAATCTTGGATAATATTTTATTAATTTTTCTTTTAATTAGTTAATTCATGATCTCTTAGCATCACAATAAAAGAATTTATCATATTAAATAATATATTAATTTTAATAAATTATAAAACAGCTTCTAAAATTTTAGTTGCTTGTAATAGTGTTACTAATTATACAAAGATTCTAAAAATTGAAGGTGGTGGATTGAAAACTTTTATTAAAACAAGATGNACATCCATGTATGAGACAACTTATTCAATTGTTAGAATNAGACNGGCNCTTNATGAAGTAATATTTATTATATTTTTAATTTATTTAAGATATATATTTAACTAAGTATTGACTTTATTATTTAGATAATAACTAATTATTTTAAGAAAATTACTAATTCTACTGTTAAAAAAATTCTTAAAAGAACTGATTTTTATAATAAAGTTAACACTTTAGCTAAACTACTCTGACCTATCAAAAATGCAATATTAATGTTTGAAGGAAACCAAACTAATTTGGCCAATGTATTCATCCAAATGATTCGTTTGGCTCATAAAATCAAAATTTTCAATTCAAGTAATTTAGTATTATTTCAGAAACATGCAATACAGGCGTTTAACAAAAGATGGGAGGAATTTGATGTTTCTTTATATCTGTTAGCTTACTTTTTACATCCAAGATTTCGAGATATATAAAAAATATATATATATATATATTTTTATTTATGTAATAATAAATAACAGCTAATAATAATAATTATTTTTATAGCACAAGGGTTATGAAGTGGAAAATATTTTTTAATTGCTTCAGCCACTAGTAATATTTGGAAAAAGATGGGAAATAACCAAAAATCATGTGAGGAGCTTCTCTTTCAAATGCGTAAATATTAACTTAGACTAGAACCTTATAATGAAGTAATTAAAGATTCAGATGAAACTCTTATGTTATGATGGCTTGCCATTAATGATATTAGCAATTATTTGCAAGAACTTGCTCTTTATATTCTATCCGTTATACTTTCAGCGCTAGTTGCGAAAGAGTATTCTTGATTTTCAGATAGTTTTATGGCAAGAGAAGACTTAGCTTACAAATATTAAAAGTTGAATCTATGGCTAAAATTCGATCATATTATATTTCAAAAGCAAATGATGAATTAAAATATGCAAGTTCAAAATATTCTAAAGATGAATTAAAAGTTATGGTTGATGAATCTTTGAATAACCTTGAGGAGGATTTTGAGAATAGTGAACCTGAAAGAATATTAGTAGAGCCTGATGAAATTCCAAATCACATAGTGTCAGTATTAATATTAGAGGAGATATTTGATGTAAATAAAGTTTTGTTTATCAGAGATCCGGAAGATAGTGATGATGAAGAAAACGATAATGATATTGATAATAATGATGATAATAATAACGATGATGTTTCTGAAGAAGAATAACTAGTAGAGGATTATGATGTCTCAAAACTTATATCAAGATTTCTTGATTAATTAGTGTACCATGAATTTTTAAATTGTCTATTGTTCCTAAATTAGTATAATATACTAAATGTCATGACTGGGGTGATAATCAAAATTTTCAATTCATTTTCAATCCGTTTTCAAAACATTCAAATTTTTATTAGTAATTAATATAAAAATTATTGATTTTTGTTCAATCTAAACTCAATCCAATTTCAATTCAGTTTCAATCCAATTTCAATTCAATAATTTATCATATACTCACATCTGTTGTTATTAAATTTCATTATACAATCATTATAAAATTATTACTTATTAGTTAATTACTCATTAGTTGATTACTCATTTGATTAATTGCATTAGTAGTTCAAATATGATTCATTCCACTGGTCAAAAACTGATCTATCTTACAGATATCTTACAGATATCTTATAAATATTAGGTACCCAAAATGCAGAAAATCTGCTATACATCGGGTATCTAATATGTATACTATAGAATTAAAAAATACAAATTATTAATTATCTCTCTATCCAGTAATTATAAAAAGATGAAATATAGCTCATTCGATTCACCTCACTGAGACGTATCGAATGGTACTAATTTTGCATTTTTAGGTGATAGATGCTGAGATATTTGATAAATTGTAAAAAATAAACAAAAAATGCAATATCTCAATATCTATCGTACCTAGAAATGCGAAATTAGTACCATTCGATACGTCTCAGTGAGGCGAATCGAATGAGCTATATTTTATCTTTTTATGATTACTGGATAGAGAGATAATTAATAATTTGTATTTTTTAATTCTATAGTATACATATTAGGTACCCGATGTATAGCAGATTTTCTGCATTTTGGGTACCCAATATTTGTAAGATAGATTAGTTTTTGACCAGTGTTCATTCATAATTGCATAAGTGCAAATTCAATATGAGGATTATATTTATAAAAAGAGATGATATCTAAAATATTTCAAAATTTTTTTTCAATTTTTCCAGTATAATAAATAATATAATGGTTAATGTCTAAATTTCTCAACCTCATACAGTAAATTATTATAATCGAATTAGAATAATTTGGACAGATGAACAATGCGAATACTTGCTCGACCAAAGAATGAGCAGGAATAATAAATTTTGGGGCTTAGCAAATTGGAATCGAGCTGGATTTTGAAGGAGTATCATGGAGAAAATTAACGAATATTTTGGCACTAGATACATGGGATTGCAAATAAAAATGAAGTGAAAGAATTTATTACGAGAGCATTTGGTAAATATATCTGTATTATTTTAATACATTATTATTTATGTATTAATATTTTTTTAGGACCAAGTAGCGTATAGGTTGGGGAATAATAAAGGTCATGATACATGAAATGGAAAATTATACTTTGAATTATTTGAGGAAGGGTCATGGAAAAGGCCAAATAGTAAGAACTAATTTACATTTATTTACCAAATAATTTTATTTTAAAAATAACGATTGATGAGGAGGTTCATAGTGAATATGTAAATATTCAAGAAGGAGAAAGAAGAAATAATTCACAAAGAGAAAGAAGGTGATATCTCTTTCTTAAATTATTTATGTATTAATTATTAAACTAATTTTATATATTTAATTTTTTCTTATATATTACAGATAATTTTTTATTTCAAGTAGCTTTAAAATTAATTTTTTATATATTTAATTTATAATATTTTTTGTCGCTTAAACCTTTTTTTTTAATTTTTTTTTCCTAATCCTAAAGAGATCACATTTACTGCATCTTGTGATAATTATCAAATATTTGCTTATGTTATATCTATATTTTTTATTTCTTATATAAGGAATATATAATTTTACATAAATTTAAAATAAATGAGAAAATTATTGTGAATTTTACGAATTTCTACCTAATTTAAATTTTAGCATTAAGTTTATAATTTAACATCTATTTCAGATTTCAGCATACATTTTGGCATGCCGAAATAATTTCAGATTTCAGTTTCACAGAATTTGGATCTGTTATCCGTATTTTATGGATATCCTATAGATATCCTGAATTTTATCCGTTCAGATTAGATATAAATTTATCCAGATAATATCTGGATTATCCAGGTAATATCTAAATATCTGCATTATCTAACAGATATCCGGAGATATCTGGATAATCCATCAGACATACATGTGAAAATAGATAAATTAAAAGATAACGATGGTATGTAAAAAAGATAAATTAAAAGATAATTTAAATTCCTTAAATCCCTTATATTTATAGGACGCATTTAACATAAAATATACGACACATTCTTTAATACCTTTAATACCTTCATATAAAACAAATATTAAACATATAAAACATGACACAAGATCTTTTGTGCAATAATAAACAACCTGAAGAAAGTGAAACTACTTCAACTAATAGTGACGTTAAAAAAACCTTTCAAAAAAATAAAGATAAAACCAAAAAAGGTAAAAAAAGTTCTAGAAAACAAATTAAAACATTAATAGAAACAGAAAGAACAGAATGTACATTACACGTAAATTTACCACAAATTCAAGCTGATAATGGGGAAGATGGAGAATCAAATAATATAGTTCCAAATAATATGAATAATACAGAACAAGATATTGTAGATTTAGAGCCAAATACTAGACAAGAAGAAAATACTAGATGAGAAGAAAATACTAGACGAGAAGAAAATACAACTCACTCAAACAGCTTTATTTGGAATTATCTAGAAAAAATACCACCTTCAGAAAAAATGAAAAATATAAGAAGCGTATCAAGTGTCTCGTACCAGTTAGAAGACATGATGGTGAGCAACCATGTGGACATATAATGGGAACTGACAGTAGTACTGGAAATTTTATCTACCAGTTAACAAAGCATGGTATTACATGTAATAATCAGAATCATGAAAATATTAAAATAATAAGTAAGAACCAATGTTCAGATTATAATAATCTCATTAGAAAAGATCAATTGGATAAAAAATTTGTTGGAATTGTTGTGAAAGATAATCAACCACTGAGCATCTGAGATGATGAAGGATTTTAAGAATTTGTAGAAGCGTTAGACCCATTTTATGAATTACCAAATGATAAAAGGATAAAAGAATTGTTAGTTGATGGTTATAATTATTGCAAGCAAGAAATTATTTGCCTGTTTGAACAAAATGTTACTTCCTGCTCCTTAACTTTAGACTTTTGGACTTCAAGAAGTCGAGCTAGATATTTAGGTATAACTTGTTCATTTGTAAATNCTCAATTTGAACTTCATGAGGCTATTTTGGCAATTAGGTATTTTAAAATATCCACATACTAGTAAGAGTATTGTAGAATGCCTTAATCAAATAATTCAAGAGTGGAATTTGAACGAAAAAGTATTTACAATAACAACTGATAATGGAGCCAATATAAAAATCATAATAA
The DNA here is from genome assembly GCA_003550305.1 of Glomus cerebriforme. Lineage (NCBI taxonomy): Eukaryota > Fungi > Glomeromycota > Glomeromycetes > Glomerales > Glomeraceae > Glomus > Glomus cerebriforme. Next base: position 66,687 of record QKYT01000270.1, on the reverse strand, counting down.
TATTACACATTTTTCTTGCGCAGCTCATACATTGCAATTAGTAATAGGAAAAGGTCTTCTTTCTGCAGAAAGGTTAGTTACACACGCAAAACGTCTAATTAGCTTTTTTACCATACCAAAACAAACTGAAAAATTAATTGAAATCCAAAAAAATATGAATAATAACCAACAAAAGGTAAAATTTAAACAAAAAAACATATGCCAGTTAACCTTTATTTTCACTTACTGTTATTTAATTTTAATTTTTATTATCATTAATTTTAGGATTTAAGTGATAATAACCATTATTTTTGACTTATTTCAGATAACAGCACTCGTTAGAATTTGATATATCGAGTGTAAAAGCGATTAGAACAAATGCATAATTGTATTGATGTAATATCAATAACTATGTCTAGAGATTCAGATTCAACAACAAGAAAAGATAAAAGAAGACTCAGTAGTATTAACCTAACTGAAAATGAATAGGATGCAATCAAATAACTAATTAAAGTATTGGAACCTTTTGCATCAGGAATTGAACTCCTTGAGGGTAGCAAATATGCTACGATAAGTTTTATGAATGATGCAATTACAAATATTAAAAATGGAGTTTTCAGTACTAACGATGAATTTGGAGATATTGATCTTACCAATCCTACTACAGTTTTTAATGATGATGTTAGTATTGAAGATTCTGATGATAATGATGAAATTGATGAGTATCTGAGATGACGAAAAATTAGAATAAATTCTTCACAAGTCTGCAACAATTTAATTGGAAGAGTTACATCAGCGTTATATGCAGCAATAAATCATTATTGGAACGCGCTTCAAGATGAAGGAATGATCGCAACTTTTCTAGATCCTCGATGCAAGTCACTTAATTTTGCAACTGAAGAGCAAAAATCTCGAACGAAAGCTCTTTTGCGTAAAATTTATAATAAAAAAAGGGATAATTTAAGTCTAATTCAATAATAACTACAACTACAATCACCTGTTAATTCTCTTTTTCAAAATATGTTCTCCAATCATCATCATCGTAAAAGGCTAGATAAAATCGAAGAATATTTGATAATTGAAGAAGTCGATGTAAAGACTTGTCCTTTTAAATAGTGGGCTTCTCAAACATCACATTTTCCAATTCTATTGCAATTAGCAAAAGAGTACTTGGTTATTCTGGCAATATCTGCTTTAAATAAAAGATTGTTCTCTGATACGAGAAATATCATGACAGTCAGGCATATCAATTTATTATCATCCACTTTTGAAAATTTAATATTTTGCAAACGAAATTAGCGGTTAATTGGTAAAATTTTTCCAAATTAGCTTTTGATGGTTAATTTTTTTTCATAAGTAATAAGATTTTTTTTCATAATATAATAATTAGTTTAATAATAATAATAATAATAATAATAATAATAAATATCACGTCTGGTTAACGATTATTACATCAACATTTAATCAATCTATTGTAACCTACCTTTAAGTATAATTTGTAAATTCAGTAAATTTAGTATAAAATTATTATTAATTTACTATAAAATTATCAATTTAATTTCAACCTGATTCCAATCTACTTTAAACTTTATGCCTGTTATTACTAAATCACATTATTAAATTCATATTATTCATTACAAATTTTATTNTTATTACTAAATCACATTATTAAATTCATATTATTCATTACAAATTTTATTAGTTCAAATATTATTCATTCGAATTTTAACAGATTTGAGTGCAAAATCGCAGATTGCAAAGAGTAATGCAATTTAGCAAAAAAATTTTAAGTTATAAAGAAGGTAAGTATTTAAATTCTCTTTAATTATCAATTTATTTTTAAATTTATTTTTACAACAAAAAAAATGGCTGCTAATAATATCCCTCAATCACGTACCATTAACTATAACCAAGTTAGAGTTCTCTGGACGGATGAGAAATGTTTATATTTATTAAATCAAAGGATGGCTAGAAATGACGAATATTGGGTAAATATTTTTATTTTTTTAATAGATTTATTTAATAAATTAAANAAATGACAATAACTTTCTATTGTTTATTTTGATTGAATATTAGAAATTAGATTATAGAAATAAAATGGAGTACTGGAGAAGTATTACGGTTAAAATCAACAATTGTTTTGAAACTAGGTTCATGGCATTACAGACAAAACAAAAATGGAAAAACCTACTCCGAGAATATTTGGTAAGTATTTTAGATTAATTTATTAATATATATGTATTAATATCATTTAAACTTTTTAGGATCAGGTATCATTTAGATTGGGAGACCATTTGGGATGAAATATCCAGAATAGGTGAAATTTTTATGATTTGTTTGAGGAGAGTCCTTGGAAGAAGCTAGGTAATAAGATTATAAATTATATCTGATATCTGCGAAATTATATGTGTATCTTGAAATTAATGATTACAATTAAAACATTTATAATATAGTACCTATTGATGAACAGATTCACAAAGTATACGTGAACTTATGAAATGGAGAAAGATAAAAAATTTTTTTATTATATATATGTTAAGTTTTATAAATTATAAATCAAATTAAAATTTAATTCAGATTAAAGTGATTAATAAATTAAAGTCTTT
>QKYT01000270.1:32742-46850 GCA_003550305.1 Glomus cerebriforme | reverse complement strand
GGGAAACGTTTTAATTTATCTCGTGAAAAAAAAAACTTGTTTAAAACTTGTTATTATTTTTTTTTTTTCATACAAAATTATTCCGCGAATGATTTTAATGATTGGTACACTTTAAAATGCTGTGTAAAATTCGTATGACAAATCTTTCGTCCGTAATAATAAAAAAAAAAAAGAGAGATTTTTTTTTTTCTTCGAAATCACATAAATTTTAATTTATCAGTTTAATATCTGTTATATAGTAAATCGACTTTATTCATTGTATCCATTGCGTAATTCGATAATCTATTTAAAATTATCTTTACCTAAATTTATAATGATTTGACAACAGCCGTTAAATCAAAGTAGTGATGGTCCACTGATGGTCCCAGGGGAGATAACTCCTTTTAATTTTTTTTTTTTTAGACTATTTATTTAGTATAAATGTTGTAAATATGGTAAGTGGTATTACAAACAAAAGATAAAACGGAATTAACATTCCCAAACAATTTGTCTATTTTCCTTTATTCATTTTTAACAAAAAAGATTTAATGTGTTACCGCGGGTTTATTATTTTCCATTTCAAAAAATTTTTTTGGACACCCATTTTTTTTTTAACATTTTCATAATAATAATAATTTATTTATATAATTATATATGATACTATCTATGTTTATAATGCCTTAAATTTCTCACGGATCTAATACGCCATCACCTGTTCTGATGATTTTTTCAAATCTCAGAACATTTCTTACATAATTGGGATCACCAATTCCACCTGTATGGTTTGGATCATGTGGATCAACTGATTCTGGGCCCGAATTATAAGCCCTTAATGCCAAAGGCCAGTCACCGAATTTAGCATGCATTTCTGATAAATAAAAAGATCCACCTAAAATATTCGTCGCAGGATCATTCTTATTCGGTCCAATAATATGATGTTTATCCTCAAAAGTATTATCGTTAATTTGCATTAACCCAGTATCTCTACCTTCATTACTTGATGCGTTTGGGTTAGCGCGTGATTCTTGCCATATCACGGCTGCTATCAAATTTGCTGGAACTTTGGTCTTTTCTGATCCTGATTCAATTTCCTCCTTGAAATGCTCTAATTGTGGTGTTGCACCAGGTCCTAATTTAGTTTTAGTATGTCCGGTGGGTATATTGATCTCTTCTTCAGGTTGGATCAAATCAACATTTGGAATTTTCGGATTAGCAGCTATTAAATCTTGCAAGGAGACACCAAACTTATGGGCGATGTTCGAAAAGGTATCATCCGGTTGGACTGTATATTTCTTTCCCTATAAGCGTACAAAGGTGAGGTTTCATTTTGGGATTGAAGGCTTCGTAAATATTTTTATCCCATTATTAATATGATCATAACATATTCTGTAAAATCTTACCATTATTATTTTTTTTTTTTTAAAAAAAAAATCGATTTTGTTAAATTATTTATTAGTGAAATCAATTGAAGAAAAAAATTTTTTTTTTTTTTTTTTTTTTTGCTGTGGAAAGTAAGAATGAATCATCCTCATATTTATATTGAAGTTTCCTGTGTCAAATGCTGCTAACTTCTCAGTCATTTCATCATTGAGTTGATAAGATTTAGATATATTAAATCATTTACCAAACTTGACTTATAACATTTTGAACACTCTGACTTAAAATTCTATAAAAAAAATTATTGTCTTCTTGATATATTAAATCAATTACTGAACTGAGATTATAAAATCTCGAATACTCCGACTTACAATAAATGTAAATTCTATGATAAAGAATTATTGTCTCTTTAATATGTTAAATCAGTTATTGAACTAAGCTTATAAAAATCTCACATTTTTGAATACTCCGAATTACGATGAGCAATTAGATTCTTTTTGGCAATAAAGTCCGCATTAAGTATCCTTAATACTAAAAAAGTATTTAATTACTCCAATGGGTTAAAAGTCTCACATTGATAGAAATAAATTTCTAAAAATACACATTATGTTATAAACGTTCAATCACGTGAACATTACTTTTACTTTTTTTGGTTCACCTTTTTTAGTATTTTTTGAAAAAAATTTAATCTAAATATTTTGTTAAAATATCATTAACCAATTTAGGATTTGCTTTACTTTTGGTTTCTTTCATAACTTGTCCTACAAACCATCTATATATATTTTTATTTCCTTGCTTATACTGCTGTACCTAATAATTATAAAAATATCGGTTATTAAAAAAATTTATATTTAAGCAAAAATAAAAACAAATTACTAATAAAATAATTAACCTGTTCAGGATTTTGTGATAGAATATTTTTACAAATTATTTCTAATTCATTCATATTCGTTAATTGCTTCCATCCCTTTTCTTGTATAATATCAGAACTTAGACGTTTGTCTCCTGAAACCATTTGAAGGAGAACTTTTTTTCCTATTTTAGCTTTTCATAGAATATAAAAGTTAATATGATTTGATAATAATTTAGTGCGATGTTGGAAAAGTAAATTCATCCAAGAAAAAAAAAATTTTCAATCTGAAATATAAATATTTACCTGAAATATCACCCGTTTCAATAGAATCAATTATGGATCCTAATTGTTGAGTCGTCACAGGATTATTGTTGAATTTGATATTATTGATATTTAAAAGTCCATACAATTCATGTGTAATCCAATTCACAACATGATGAGGATTTCGATTTTTTGTTGCCTAAAAACAAATAACAAAAACATTAAATAAATTTACATAATAATTAACAATAGAATAAATCCTTATTACTTCTTCAAAATACTCGACACCACCACCTTCATGCATTAATGACATGACATCATGCAATGAAATATTATATTGGTTCATTAGTCTTCTTTTACGATCATCAGGTAATTCTGGTAGTGTATTATATATACGTGTAAGATAATCCTAAAAATATTGATTATTCCATTAGAATTTGAGTAAACTAACAAACTTTGAAAGTATAAGGGATAATATACTTCTGTGATTATTAATGAAGGTAGATCTGGTTCGGGCATGTATCTATAATCAGTAGAAGTTTCTTTAGTTCTCAATCTAAAAGTTTTGTTGGCGGTAACATCATATCCTCTAGTTTCTTGACTAATAGCCCGTCCTTTCTTTAATTCAGCTATTTGACGTTCAATCTCTACATCTATTAAAAACGATTTTATTTTGTAACATTAATTAAAACAAAATTTTTAATTTTTAACCAAAATATTTAATCAAAATTTAAATTGATTTACCAATAGCTGCCATTAAAAATTTAATACTATTCAAATTTTTAATCTCACATCTTGTACCAAAAGGGGTTCCTGCTTCATGTACAGACACATTTACATCGCATCGTAATGATCCCTTAAATCAAAAAAAAAAATTGAATTAATAAAGAAAAAATACAAATTTGAAAAAAGAATTCAATGAACCAACTTCTTCCATATTCCCATCTGAAGATCCCAAGGTCCGGAGTAAAGTCTGTAATTTACGAACAGTCAGTCCTGCTTCTTTTGATGATCTTATATCAGGTTCTGTCACAATTTCCATTAGACCGGTACCAGAACGATTTAAATCTATTAAAACTATTCCGGGTCTCACATCATGAATGCTTTTTCCTGTATCCTATAGAAAAAGACATAATTAGCTTTTTTTTTTTAAAAAAAAAAAAAAATAAATAAATAAAACTTTACCTGTTCGATTTGAATTTGTTTTATTCTAACATCTGTTTCATATTCAAGTCCATCCAAAGGTGATAAAGTTATTTTTCCACCAAGGGAAATCGGAGCTAATTTCGAATCATAATCATAAAAAATTAAATTTAACCTATCATAATCAATGCATTGGTTATTTTTTTTCTCTCACCATAATGTTGTGTTATTTGATACCCAGCTGGTAAATCTGGATAAAAATAATGTTTCCTATCAAAGAATGAAACCGATTGAACATTTCCCGATAGAGCCAAAGATGTAGCAACTGTAAGTTCTATACATTTAGAATTGGCGCGCTTAAAAAAAAAAAAAATTCAAAGTATTAATTTACAATTATCCCCAATGAATTTATTCTACATTAAAAATTTACATGTGCTTTCCAAGAATTACCGGGATAGTACCCGGAAAAGCGGCGTCAATAACTGATACATTTGTATTGACGGGTTCATTAAAAGATGTGGATGAATCTAGTTTAAAATATTCAATATTCAATTTTTATTACATTAATTAAGAAAGTCCCGATATAAATATAGCAAAATCATATTAATTAAAAAATATAGTCCATAATTCATAAAGCACTTACTAGAAAATAATTTTTTCTTTGAATTTATTTGGGCATGAATTTCCAACCCAATAATCGCTTCCCAATTTTTTTGGTGAAGGTCACGAGTGGAAAATTTTTTTGTGTTGTATCGAAAAGATTTTGCAACATTACTGTAGGAGTTGATAATTTTGACAAAACTCCACATTCTAGATAAATTCGTAACGAGCACAGATCGATATATATATTATTTTTTTTTTTTTTTATCTGAACAACTATGTTACACAATCGATCACCATAAATTTTCCATCTAATCACTGAGGAACTAACCACAATTTTCTAGTTCTTCATAAAATACAATTCAGGATAAAAGAAACAATTTAATGCGATGCAACTTTTTTGTGTAGAATTAGGGTAAGATTGGATTAGGATAAGGCGTGGGATTAGGGTAAGGTTGGGGTTAGGATAAGGTATGGGATTAGGGTAAGGTTGGGATTAGGATAAGAGATTAAGGTAAGGTTGGGATTAGGATAAGGGATTAGAGTAAGGTTGGGATTAGGATAAGGGATTAGGGTAAGATTGGGATTAGGATAAGGGATTAGGGTAAGGTTGGAATTGGGTTCCAAAGATATTGTAAAAATTACTGTATCATACTGTCATACTGTATAATGATATTATGACATTCTTGTCATTTCATTGATATGTTGCCCACGTTTTACTAATTGAATATGTTCATGTTATATTTGAATAACACAGCTGAAAATAAGCTACAAGATGCTTCAATGATATCAATATTTACCCGGTTAAGATCTTTATTTCCTGCTTTACATAATTCCCCATTTTTTACTTGATACAAAAGCATTTGATGAAAATATAACGTGAAATTGATAATCGACCAAATTTAATACTATTAATGGTATGGTTGATACCAGATACTGTTTCAACCAATAAATTTAGAAGAATAGTATCTGAATTATTTCTGTGAATTTCTGGTAATTATTTTCAAAGTATCTTTAAGGGTCTTCATAATAAATTTCTGAAGGTATTTGAATTGTTATCAAATGCAAAAATAATAATACAGTTAGGAAATAAACCATTAAAAATCAGCCGGAATTGCTTTTAATTTTGATTACTCTAATAGATTCATTGTCCAATAGCTTTCTTGATTTTTGCCAGGAAGTAAACGCCCTATCAAATATACACCTTGATTGTGTTATTGATATAAAACCCTCTACGGCTATTTATAGAATCAAATCTAAAATTTCCTCCTTTTTTTAAACTAAATTCGTTTGGTTGGTCCTATTAAATATGGTCTGCGATTTTTTTTCAAATGATTTTCACACTAAAGTTAATTCTAAACATTCTTTCCCAGCCACTATCATTTATCTTCAATTTCTAAAACTCCAGTGTCTTCAGCTTGAAAAATTTCGTACTTTGTATTCTAGCCTTCAACTATAAAAAGTGCTATCAGTACATGGGTCTTCGTTAAAGAAATACTGCATGATAGAAAGAAATGTGAATGTTACGCATACAATCGGACCTCTATATAGTCACCTAATTGGTTCCTGCAAAATCAGTGATTGTATAGAGGTGTGCTTATATAAATATAAAGGTATTAAAATTAAAAATATCTTAATTTCAGCCAAAATTAGTAAATTATAATGCGGATATTTCGTTTTTGGAATAGCAATTTTACAAAAATAATTCCTAAAAGGGAAATTTAAATTTTCGTAATTCTGGCTAAAAATATTTTTGGCTGAAATTATAGTGATTATGTAGAGGTTAAATTATTTAAAATACTAGTATTTATTTATTATCAATCAATCAAATTTAAGGCACGTGACCGGACAAACTGAATCGTCACGTGATCATAATGGTTATCACCTCGCATAAAAATATATAGTCGGACAAAAAATAATACTGTATACGTTTACAGGGTGCTTATAAAGAGGTGTGCTTATATAGAGGGTGACTATATAGAGGTCTGACTGTATTCTTGTGTTTATGATATGGATTTGCCAGTTATCGCGCTGTAAGTAGTAACACCATTGAATTTAATCTTTTATAGAAAACCTTTCATCCCAATTCGTAAAATAATGTCCGCATCTTCAGATAATTCAAACGCCCGTTCAGCGAACGAATTTATAACTCTATTAACAAACTTGGGTTATCCGGATATATTAAATTTACGACCAGAACAAATATTTTGGGCATATGAAAGTATAGAAACGCGTAATATACTCAATTGGTTATGTACAAATATCGATATTGAACAAAACGTTCTTGATATTAAAGATAATTGGATGTAAGTTAAAAAAAATGTTGAACGCGTATTTTTCTTTTCTTTTTTTTATTTATTTAACAGTGTTATTGATTTTTATCTCAGTAACCCTTCCATTTTAAAGAAGACAGAGTATGTAATTGTATTGTTCGAAATATTCTCGATAAAGCGGATTATTTTAATAATGAATTTAATTTTATAGAAAGGAAATAGAAAGTATTGAAAATGAGATTGATTCTAAACGAAAATCTCAGGACAATTTATCACATCATATCGAACAACTCAAGTAATTAAAATCATTATAAATTTATTAATTCTTCTTTATTTTTACTGAGAACAATTATCAAATTTCAGATCAACTTTAGAAAGTATTGAAGGGAAGTATACAGATTTAAAAAGGATTAGTCGTGATCTAGACGAAAAGAACAAAGAAGTCGACAAAAACATTAAACAAGATTCTGTCAAGGTTTCATCTTTTTTTTTTTTACGAGTCTATTGTTTGATTTATAAGTATTTATTGTTATTTTCTTTTATAGCTCGATATAGATACCGCGGCAATGTTAAAAACAATTGCCCAAGTATTATCAGAAAGGAAATTTCCTGATGGAAAAGGTAAATACACGAGTCTGATGCTTTATCTTCATTAGATTCTTATCTCTTCTATTAAATTTTTAGGGAAACAGCGAAAGAATTTCATATATCAGTGCACAGATGAGATAGCTGAAATAATAAACACGGATCAGTCACTTACATGCGAATTGCAACAACTCTGCGAAATTATTTTTTCAAATGTAATGAAGCAATATTATATTTAGAAATTTTATTAATTTATTGATAATTTCAATAATCTTTTAAAATGCTCTTTTATAGGATGAAATAGAAAAGATCAAATCATATAATTTGGCCGATGAAGTTGTACGTCTAAGGAACTTATATTCAAGAACTCAGATAAAATATATAGAGGCTTGTGCTGAATTCGAATATTTATCAACATTTTTGCGAGTGTTTCAAAATGAAGCTACAAAAATGAAGAAGGATTCTTTCATTCTTAACTTCAATGTCCTAAAATCAAATTTCGATCAGAATATGAATAATAATTCTTCACTTAGTAAACAAATTAATAATGTTGTGGAATCAAGAATTAATGGTTTATTAAGTAAACTTAGTCATTTAGAAATAGAATCTCAAATATTGACAGCTGATTATGATATTAAGTTACAATGTCAACAAAAATTTATTAGTCAATTAGATATGGTATGTCATAAATTCACAAACATTTGTTAATTTTGAGTTGGTTTAAAACATTAATTTATTTGTTCATTCAGGTTATAGATCAATTATTATCACAATATGCACAGAATCAAATTGTGGCACAAGCTTTCCATATCGAATTAGATAGTCAGAAAGCAGTTCATAAATTACTTTCAAATTTGAGGGATGAATTGGAACGAAGAACTGAAGACATCAATCAACGAATGGTAATAAAAACATTGCTTTCCAGATATTGAAATTAATCATTATAATAATGTTTACGAATCTTTGTCAATAGCTACTTATGTCCGGGAACGATTTTGTAGAGCAAATAAGCTGTAAAACAGTGGTGGAGAGTCATGATGAATTTCTACTATCTTTAAAAAAATTATTAAACTTGGATTTTTGTGAGTATTTTAATTGTAGTATGAGTTCAAATACTTCATTAGCTTATTCATGTAATTCACAATAATAGTAACAAGTTACTCAAAAGAGGAGAAGTCATTACCATTTACTACTTATGATTCTTTGAAAGAAAGGTTTAGTGAAGTTAAGAAATCTAGAGATACTTCATTTGACTGTGTTGAACAGGAATGGAAATCACAAGAAGAGTTTTTGAAATCTTGGTAATTATTATGATAATCTACGAACATCTAACTTTATTAATATTAAATTGATTTTCTATTATTATGATATCTAATGTTCGTGATCTTTATTTTGACGTGAACTAGTGAAGAAATTGAAAAATTCTTGGTTTCATTATTGTATAAAGATTCTAAGACCTCTGAACTGTTAATGACTCCTCAAGTAAGTTGATTTTGATTATTTTTGTTCAATAAATCTGTGTTCTCATAATTTCTTTTCTTTTTTAGGAATTGTCAGATTTACAATTTTCATTACGTGCTAAAACAAATCATATGCAACCTCGAATTAATCAAATTACAAAGGTATGAGAAATTAATCAATACACTAAGTAAATAACTTCGTTCAATAATCTGATTTTCTTATTTTATTAGAACATTAACACCTAGAATCTGAAAAAATACATTCGTTAGGTTCTTTAGAATAAAGCGTTAAAAATAACATTTTCGCAATAACATAGAAGTAATTTCAACTTATTGTAATTATACCTCCGGCTAAGTTAGTGTCTAGACAAAACCAACTTAAAGATAATAAAAAAAAGAATTGGGTATTAACAGGTAAAATTGTAAAAAACCTCAAATATAAAGGGAGAAAAAAATTTTATTATATTAAATTGATTTAAATTTATGATCAATATATAGCGAATGATATTTACAGTAATGTAAATTAGTAATAATGATTATTTTTTTAGTAATTTTGGAAAATTTTGAAGGAGGAAAATTATATTTTTCAATCCTGGTAAATTTTTTTTATTTACTATTATGTAATAATTTTCTAATCATTAGAAGGAGATTCAGTATAGTCTATTTTGTGTATTGTTGAGGTGTAATATGGGTATTATTCAAGGAAATTTATAAATTCTCCGGGGTATTAATCATGTTTGAAATTAATTAGAATTAAGAAAATTTAGCTGGAAATTATCTTAAATAGTATTCCTGAGATTAATTAAAATTTTAGCATTTGTAATTGAATATAGTATTTGGTACTATTTATAGGATCTGACTATCATATTAACATTAAATATTTAATAAATTTAACAATGAATCATCTGAACTATCTAATTAATTTAAAACCTAAAAAAATTAAAATAAATATTAGTAAATATTTTAAGTAAAATAAAAATACTATTACTGATATTACATAAATATAAACTTACTTTTCAAGAATTTTTTAAACTAAAATTTACAAAAAGATTTAAAAAAGAACATTAATAATTGTTTTTTAAAGTATTAAAATTAAAAAACAGATTTCTTATACATAAACTTATTTTTTAAAAAAATTAAAAAGTATATTATTATTAGATAATTTCTATTTGTACACTAGGTGTATAAACCCAAAATTGTCAAGTCACGTGTTTTATATTAAGATTGACATATCATGTATTTATACTGTATATATTCAATTTTATTAATTATTTACATTCAATAAATCTAATTAAAGCTATACAAGTCTTAAATACATTACTATACATTGATTTATTCATTTTCAATTAAAGCTAAGTAAATTAAACCCTTATTAACTAAAAAAAGACAGGTACAGAAATGTGTAGCATCTTTAAAAATTACTACATAATGCCCAAATTTTATAATTCCAGTTGCACACACATGCCACATTTGAATAATCATTTCATATTGTATATTTTGAATTAAAAATGCAAATAAAACTTGTCTTGTATCATAATCTTACTCTCTTATCCAAAGTCCAATTTGTTCATTATTTAAATCCATTTATAAAAATAATAAAAACAATGTAAAGAATGTAAAGAATTAGATTAATTGCAATATAATTACTAATTTTAATCATGATCTTTAACCTTAACTCTAATCTCTAATCCTAATTCCTAATCTTAATTCTAATTTCTAACTCTAAATCACATAATAAAACTTTTAAATTACCTCAATTATTTTGTGCCATTCTTGAATTTGCATAATATCATAGCATAAGCTTGCATTCATCTAATCCTTTTGTTTACTAAGCATAATGAATGTAAGAAATTCTTTTAATATTTCATTAACTTGAGCAAAAAATCAGCCATTTAGCATTGGCAATCCAACAAATAGAAGAGTATTTTGTTGAATTTTAAAATTCATTAGATGTTCTTCTTGATTAATATGATCTTTAAGATTAATTAATAAATCATATAAAGAAGTTGCATGATCAATCTTTTAATGAATAACTGTTTAATCCAAATTTTAAAAGATTGTCAGTTTGAAAATGAAAGGTCTGGTATTAATTCTAATGTAGATTCATTATCTAACTCATTATCCTCATCATTCACATTATCTATATTGTATATATCTAGAAATAAAGGATTATTATTGGTATTTAATAATTCTAAGAAGGTACCATTGTTAAGTAATGGTGTTAAAGATTGTAAAAATTGTAAATAATCTGGTTCATCTGTAAGATTTTAATGAAAAAAATGGATTATATTTCTATGGATAATATAATAAGAAAGAAGAATAGAGAAAGAATAAAAAGAATAAAAATAGTTTATTTCATCAATATTTATAAATTAAATCAATTAAATCATGCATAAACATCAAATAAAAAGTCTATAAAGTCTATCAAATTACATCACATTAGTAATAACATGTGATAACTGATAAGTATACAAATACATAGTGTATAATAAATAATATTCTTATTATTAATAAGAAAAATGTTAATGCTTACAGCTCATCTCTTACCTTATCATGTAATAATAATAATAAGTTATACAGTACATACAACCTAGTTCCAACAAAAAAATTTTTAAGTGACCAAATTTAAGTTATAATTCTTAATTCTAGCCAAATTTATATAGTTAATAATTAAATGAAAGTAATTTTAGCCAGATTTATGTATAATTCTAGTCAGAATAAAAATGGCTAAATATTTAATTTAATAGTAAAATATTCTAACTTTAAATTACTACTATTTTATTAAAAAATATTTTATAGAAAATTTAAAAATATAGTTTTATTAAGCTTAATCTATTATATTATTATAAGTTTATATTTTATCTTTTTTTTTTGAGTAAATAGTAGTTATAATTTTATTGCTGGAACTAGATTATATATACTATATGATATTAAAAAAAAATTTTAAATTTACTAAAAAATTTTGAAAATAATCTGACAACCTAGTTTTTAATTTTTTTTTTCAAAAAATTTTATATGTAAAATAATTCATATGAATTTTTTTTGTAATTTTTTAAAAAATTGTATTCAGTATATAAATTTTTATTGAAATTTAACAAATATAATCTTGTAAAAATAATGTATTAATAAGAATATTCACTAAAATATATCATGAAAAAATTTGAATGGTATTCTCTATACTACTATATAAATACTGAATACTAATGTTAATATATTTTTAAGAATCTATGAAATAAAAAATTTTTCCTATGCAGGTTGAGTTTTTTGGATAGAATATAACTAGAATAAATACTTAATTTCACTAAATTTTTATTATAGTTTTATTATAGTTTCACAAAATTTTATCAGTTTTATCATTATAATAGATTTCAATAAATTTCACTTTTTGTCAAATTTTGTTAACTTTTAATAAGACTTTAATATAGTTTTATCAAATTATTACATTTCATCATTTTGTCTATTTGCTAAATTTCTTAGTTTCGCCAAGCAATTTTAGCCAAAATTTTATAAATAAATATCAAAATATCAAAATTAAAACCTATTAAAATGGTGAAATAGTAAAATAGGTTTGATATATCAAAATTGCCAAAATGTCAATATTACTATTTTATTAAATTACAAGCCATCTAACAATTATAGAAGAATATAACACAGCTCATTAAAATTGTCTTATTAAAAGAATAATAATACTATAATCATTAAATACTGAAAAAATTAATAAAATATTAAATAGTGCAGTAAATAACTAAATATATATTAATTAATAAAAAAATATTAAATTATTAATATTTCATCATGTTACTTGTAAACTATTCAGTAATTATAAAAGAATGAATTTATTATCATTTGACTTGTCTCAATGAAATAATTTTAATAAGCTATATTTCATTCTTTTATAATTATTGAATGGTCTATCATTTGACAAAACATAAATAAAAAATACTAAATTATTAATATTTTATCAAGTTGCAAACCATTCAGTAATTATAAAAAGAATTTGACTTATCAGACCAAATTGATTTAATAAAAATTAAATTTATTCTAAGAAATTCTTATAGATTATGTATATAACTAAAGATGAATTTACTACTATTCAACTCATTTTAATAAAATAATTCTAATAAGTTATATTATATTCTTCTATAATTATTGAATGTTAAAAAATTGACAAAATGTATTTTTTTTTAATTTTGATAATTTTAATATATCAAAAATTATTTTAATATTTTGACTAATCAAAAAGTAATATTATGATCTATCAATCTATTAATCTATTAATCTGGATTATTCAGATAAATTACAGATGAATGATGGATGATTTGATAGATAATCCAGATGATCCATTATTTTTTATTATTATTTGTTTTTATTGAAAAAAATTTAAAAAAAAAAAGTAAAATTTCCTGAAAAAAAAAACCAGATTGAATATCTGAAATCCAATATATTTAAATAATATCCTATATCTGAATATATCTGGATGATGTCTGAATAAATTTGTAGATCTATTTTAAATATCTGGATTATTATGAATCAGATTGATAGATCACAGATTCATCCAGATTATAATATTATTAGGAAGATAATATCAAAATTCTTAATTTTAGCAGGTAACTTTAAATGCAACTTGATAGATATAATAAAAAATTGTAAATTTTAGGTATCTTAACATTATTATCTATAGTTATAGCCAAAATTATTTTAGTATTATGGAAATCCGTAATTATGTAATTTTGTAATTATTAAGTAATTCATCAAAAAAATTCTGAATTCCGTAATTAATTTCGTATTATGAAAATATTTGGCCAGAATTAATCTTAATTTTGGCTGAATTATATTTAAAAAATTTAATAAATAATAACTCAACATCTAGTAATCCGTTTTGGATAATCTTACCATCATTTGATTTGTCTCGATATAACGATTCTAATGGTATTGAGATTATTTAATTTCAATTACTAAATCATATTTCAATATCAATAATTGTTAAACATTTATAGTATTATAACTTTGTCAATATTAATGCTAAAAATATAATCTTATTACCATTAAAATCGTCTTATCATGACAAATTGAATGGTGGTAAATTCATTTAAATCTAATCATTAGATCTTGCTCTGACTTCAATAATTTATAGTATTTTAACTTCATTAATATTGAAGCTAGAGAAATGAAACATATATCATTAGATTTATCTTAATAAGACAAATTTAATAGTGGTAAAATCAATAAAATCAGATTACTAGATCGCAAGAAAATGTTAATTTCACATTATTATATAAAACGTAATTAATTACAGAATTATGTAATTAATTACAATTATGGAATTTTAAATTTTGGATTTGCCAATTAAATTTTGGAAATAACTATATTATTATCACAATAGTTTATATTACTAGAAAAATGAATACAAAAAATGTATAATTTAAGGTTGCTTGCTGAAACCTATAGGTTTAGGCAAGATGGCATTTTGCTAAAAAGTGAAATTCTGCCAAAACTATATTAAAGTTATATTAAAAAACTGGCAAAACTCTGGAGAAAAGCGAAACTGCCAAAACCTATTATAATTGCCAAAACTGC
>QKYT01000270.1:6621-31222 GCA_003550305.1 Glomus cerebriforme | reverse complement strand
AAGATGTAATTTAATAAATAAATATGTTAGTGCCAGCATCTGTCATTTTTTTGGTTGAAATCTAACTGGTTAAATATTGATTTCTGAAAGTCACATAAATAGTGCAACGCTAGAATGTAAAAAATCTTTGCGTAGATTTTTTTTCACATGATCAAATAAAAATAAAATTTTATATTTTAATGAAGTTTGATTTTGNGAATACAATAAACTTTATTTTATTTTGATATGACTTATGAATTAAAAGTTATGTTACTTTAAAGTTTTATTTTTAATAGTTGCATTTTTTTTGTGAGCCACTGTATATACAAAGATTAAAATATATATTTTATTGAAGTATCTTATATATCTGACCTTTTTTTTTTATATCAGGTATATGCTAATTAAAAAAGGATTCTTAGATTAAGTAAAGCCTAATTTTAAAAGTTTATATGATTTTAGGTGAACTAAATTCATCAAAATTTGTAAAATTATTTTTAGTATATTATTAATAATACTTAATTTGAAATAAAAATAAAAAAGTTTAAGCTGGTTGATAATAGACTTGTATATTATATCAATAAGATTAAAAATGCTGTATAATAGTAATTTCAATTCTTAATATCCTTTTACTCTTTTAAATTCTAGCTATATAAATTCAGAAAAAACTAACGAGATTCTTAATTTTATGTTTAAAAATAAGCTTTATCAAAATATTTAATAAAAAGAAAGAAGATATATATTATATTAAATGTGATAATTTACTCTTAATTAATTACAATCTTAAGAAGCTGAGATATATATCAATAATTGCAAATAATTTGAAATTATACTATAAAAATATTTTATTCTGAGTTTTGAAACCTGATAATATTTCTAAAGTAAATTCATTTTTTTTAAATAGGGATATAATAGCTATATTTAAAAAGCGATTTTTATTTGTACATAGGATGTCTGAATACGGGATCATAATTCCAGCCAGAATTAAATAACCTGCAATAAAATTGCCTTTTTAGGAATTTTGTATAACCAAAAATTGGATCATCTTACCATATCACCCTCGATTGCACAGGTATCATCTTGGCTATATAACACATCATAATACAGGTGACATCTAAAAGGGCGTGACAAATATTTTTTGGACCACTAAAAAAAATCTGTCCCTGAGATAAATATAAAAAATGGCAATTACGTGGAGTAAATTACATGGAGTGTGACATAAAACATCACATCCTTACACCTGTGCAACTGAGAGTAGTGTGGTAAGATTTTTCCCAAAAATTTGATTTTTGTGAGAAATAAAATTGACTTTTTGGATTGTGTAATGTAAGACAATATTCCAAAAAAGGATACTCAGGCTGGCATTATGAAATCTGGCCAAAATTAGAAATGTGATAAATAAGATGTGATGAATAGGATTTCATATCTTGAAAAAATTCAAGTTCCTAGAATAAATAGAAAAAATGAAAACAGAAGGTGTGACACAGAGGTGATAAATTATTATATAGTAAAAATCATGTGATCCATATCTAGACATTCTGTGTAAACTTAGAAATTTTCTATTTAAAAATATATGTGCTGATCTATAAAAAAAGTGCAGGAAAAAACTGTTCTTTATTTTATCAAAAAATATCATTATAATATCAGTTTAATATATATATCTTAAAGTCTAAAAATAATATAAAAAAATCTTATATATGTCTGCTTATTTAACAGGTTTTGTATTCAGATAAGCTTAACAAAATTGTACATCAGTCTATATGCTAATAGCTGGCATAATGTATATAAAATTATTAACAAGTATTTATGTAAGCAAAAATTTATTATTTTTGATTTAATTGTATTCTATGAGTATTCATACAGAATACATATTGGCTGAAATATATTACTTCTTTAAAATGTTTATTTGTTCTGAATCTCTAGATTATATTTAGATTCTTTATGTTGTTTTATCCATAAATCTTTTTTACTATTGCTAGAATAAGTTTTTAATTTTATAGTTATATTACTATACTTCATATTAAAAAGGATCTGATTAATAAGAGTGATAATTTTGGGACAACTTCCCTGCTGATCCTTATGTCCATTTCTTCAAAGAAGTTTTGGAAAAAAAAGTTGCACTTTTTAGCCATTTTGTCCTAAGAAAGCAGTCCTTTAGTCTTAGAAAAAGTTACTATATGACATTGGACTTAATTAAAGAGGTTTAGAAAGTTTGTTATTTAGTATCTGATATACCAAGTTTCTTTGCAAGTTAAGTCAAAATATTTTTAGTTATTTACGTCTTCTCAAAAGTTGATATCTGAACAGCTGTTTGGTATTCTAAGGCAGTGATGTGCATTTTATGCTTCCAATAGTAAAAAACTTGATTGGAAACTTCCAATCCAAATGATTTTATTAGGAAATTATGCTTCCAAGTCTTCCAAAGGTACTTCCAATAGTGATTCCAATCTTCCAAGTGCACATCACTGTTCTAAGGTATGCTCTATGTGCACAAGACAGACAGGTTGGACTTGTGACTGCTCCTAATGGACCCAGAAGCAGGCTTAGCATAAAGTTTCTTTGGAAGTTAAGTGGCTTTTTGCAAAGTTGATGCATAGGCTTGGTTCAGTAGGAAGAGGCTTTTCTGATGTATAAGTTTGGTAAAAATTTCCTTTTTTATAAATTTAAATTTTGTTTTTATTGGTAAAAAGGTGAAAGAACATCAAAATTTTTAGGCTCATAAAGATAAATACTGAACTGACTTTAGAACATTAATATATACTGCTATACTGAATCTACTTACCTTGGCTGCAGATTTGGATAAATTACTGCAGAGCAGTGTCTTTTAGTGGGAGATGGGAGGGTACTGGAAATTTTGATTGATAGCTGATCATCTGTTGATGATTAGTTACCTTGTTGTAACATATTTCTTGATTTTAGTTTCACAGTGATGATCCCTAATTTTGCCTCTTAAGATGATGTTATTGTAGTTGAATAGAAAATTTAATAAAAAGAATAAAATGGTGTGAAAAACGTTAGGTACAGGGTTAGGTATGTTAATTGGATAGTATTGGTTTGGAGGTGCTGAGAGTAAGATGTTATTTTTTCTGCAATAGGTATATCAAGGATCAAAATTCTTTGACAGGGTTGAATAGTTTTATATACCTCTGAATACAAGTACCTAGTAAGTTTTGAATAAAAAGTCATCTCGATTCACTGGAATGAGAAATATTCAGACCATAAGAAATTGGCTTATTTTGGGATTAATACCTACTGGGGCATGGCAGCTTTTAAGCCATATAGATTGGCAAGGGACTTTGTGATGGCCTTCAGACGAATCAGTGTAAGTAGTCAGCTCGATTCATTTGTAATATCCATTAGGATGACAATGGGTACCAGTTTTGGTAGGGAAGTAGTAAAGATAGTAGTAAGTTTAGTTTTTTTTTTATATCTTTTAGTCATAATATTAAATAGTCTTCCTTTCTTTCTTGAAGTTGGTATTAGTAACTGGCTTCTATAATTTTTCTTATAAAAGAGTAGTGATCTTTTATAACAAATCATACTAGTTAGAAGACCCAATGAGATTGTAAGGAGATTTGAGAGGACTGATTGAAAGGATATTTATTTGGTGTTAGCACTGGGATGTGAGGGAGAATCAGAGCATACTAATATCTAAGGAGGTCTTGCTTTCAGTCCTCATTCTAAAGACTCATGCTACATAAGTGTGATGCGTTAGAATTTTCCTTTTGGATGGAGGTCTTATTTCTGAGCTATATAATTTTATTTGTTATTGTATTCTGGGTATTATCCATTGATTTACAGAATAAAGTTCATGATTCAGCATGTCTTCAAAAAAAAAAAATAAGGGTAATAATTTTTCTATTTTTAACAGAAATAATATTCTCCTAATGTTAGTATTTATTCTTTAATATATCAATGATCTTTTTAGCTAATATAATAGTTTTTTTTGTAATATAAATTTATATCTTTAAAAAGATAATTGAAAAGCTTAATTGAGTAATTTTTTTATCACTTTCTTCTAAAAACTTGGCTATAGCTTGTTTATATAATTTATATTAGTCTTACAAATCACTAAAGTTTTTAATCTTTTTTTTTCATTTTTTGCTTCAATATATGCAACTTCTCATTCTCTTAACTTAATAAATTTTCATATTTATTAGTAATAGACTTTATCGGGTATTTACTATTTGATGATTTATGTTAGTACAACCAGTTACTATATATAATAAAAGTTTAATAAAGACTAAGCCCGATAAAACAGTTATTCAGCACTACGTGACTTCGTAACTGTGACACTATCGTGCCTTATATGTATTTATATAAGAATATGATCAGTAAAATTTGCTAAGCGTAGCTCAACAAATTTTACCAATCATATTGCTTATTGCAAATATAACAGTTACTTAGCACAAAGTGTCGAGTAACTATTAATTATCCTTTAACAATAGTGTTAGTATATTATTAGTTATTTTATAAATATTAGAAAAATTTGAAAATTCTAAGAATTCTTTTATTTTATACATGAAAATTCAAAGAAAAAAAATCATGTGATTTTTCCTGATAGCTAAGTGAAATTTTGCCAAGAATTTTTTATTAATAATAGTATATATATCATACAAAAATAAAATACATAAAATTATTAATTTGAAGCATAGTGTAAGACTATTTATATATAGGTTATGGTTATATAATTAGTTCTAAAAATTAAGAAACAGTAAGTTTTTTTACAAAATACTATTTTTCAATTTTTTTTAAAGAAATGTTTCTAACATTTCTTCTTTTTTCTTTTATAAGTCTTTCAATTTTTGGATGGATACTGAAAAATGAGAACTGGTAAGTTTCTTTGTAAAACTTATTATTTTTTTTTGTTTTTTTTAAAAATGTTTATTAATGTTTTATTTCTTGTAGGTTTTTTGAGTTCTTTGGTCTAAATTATAGATATTGCCAAAATCCCAAATTATTTGGAAATATGGCCATCATAATGTACAAATTGATTTTGGATTCACAAATTTATTATTTTATACATCCCAAATTAATTATAACATCCCATCATGCATTGTAAAAAAATATACATGTTTGAATATTTTAATTATTATTATTATTTTATTATTTTTTTTTAGCAGTCATCAACAATAATTTTTGCATGTAGTTTAATTTAGTATTTTATTTTTTTTATATTCATTTCTATTATATACGTTTGCATTTTTCTGAAAATTTTAATAAAAAATATTTATAAATTTTAGGCAAAAAGTCCATCTCAGTTTCTAACTTTAAAATTCTGGATTTCTTCTCCTAAAGATTAAAGAAAATTATGAAGAAATATTAGTACGTTTCTTTAATATAATTCAAGTAAATGATCCCTATATACCTTTAAAATCTGAGTTTCTCTAAGTCCAGCATTCTAAAGATCCTTATATTTTTAAAATCTGGGTTCATCTAAGAGTCTGGCATCCTAAAAAATAAAAATAAAAATTAAAGAAACGTTAATATGTTTCTTTAATACAATTCAAGCAAACAACTCCATATAGTCATATATCTTTAAAATCCAAGTTCCTCCAAGTTTGGCATCCTAAAGACTCTTATACTTTTAAAATTTGGATTCATTTAAGAGTCTAGCATCCTAAAAAAAATAAAAATAAAAATTAAAGAAACATTAGTATGTTTCTTTAACACAATTCAAGCAAACAATCCCATATATTTTTAAAATCTGAGTTCCTTCAAGTCTGGCGTCCTAAAGACCCTTATACTTTTAAAATCTAGGTTCGTTTAAGAATCTGCGTCCTAAAAAATAAAAATAAAAATTAAAGAAATGTTAGTATCATTTCTTAAAAGGAATATTTGAAATCAAAACATACGAAGTATCAATTTCATTTACTTACTCTTCGTAGTCTTCCTACTTTATTAGTATTTATCTATTTGCTATAGCTTCATAGGCTTTACAGGCTTTTGCCCATTTTCCCTAATTTTTCTTGCCCTACAAATATTTAAAAATAAAATAAATTTTTATATTTCATTTTTTCATTATTGACTACATAATTTATTTACTTCTATATATTTTGTATATCGTCAAATTGGCAAATAAGTAAATTGGCAGCAATTAGTAGCGTAATACAAATAGCAGTATAATAAATGGCTTTTTTATCGCAAATAGATTTTTTTCATGTTTGTTTTTTTTACAAAGAAAAAGACAAAGGTAATTATTAATATAAAATATGGTTTATTTACTTTTATTTAAAATAATAAATAAAATATATATACATAATTTATTAGATGAGTAGTACAATTTCGGATAGAAAATGTAGTTGTCTGAAAAAACCTGTTTGGGAGTATTTTACTGAAATTTCAGATACTGCCAGTTCAAAAAGATCTGACACTAAATGTAATTTTTGCAAACAACAATAGGCCTGTGGAAAAAGTTCTGATGTGATCGCACATCTTGCCTTAATTTATCTAACATCACCACCACTTGAAATCTGAGCCAAGTTCTGTGAAATTATACGTAATGGTGATGATAATAATGATGAGGAGAAGAATTTACCAAAAAAGTGATAAACAAAAATTAATGAACATATTAAAAAATTAACTATATCAGAGGATAAGCAATGACGTTGTATTCATGTACTTACAAAATTTTTTGTTTATTGTGGTATACCATTTTGGATTGTTAAAAATCCTTTTTTTGTTAATTTTATTAAAAATTTATATTTTGGGTTTGAATTGCCTAAGAGAATGTCACTTTTTATAACATTAATCAATAAAGAATGTGGAATTGTAATGTCAGAAATAAGAAAGAAGTTGGCCAGTGAAATAAACCTTACATTAGGTCTATATTTTTTTTATATTTTATAAGTATATTGCTGATCTTATTATAATTATTTATATTATATATTCTAACAATAGGGTTCGACAGATGGACATCACCTGCCAGCCAATCATTATATATTTTTGTTGTCATAATAGCTGATGGCAGAGAATATATCCATTCTTTAAAAAACTTCTCAAAAGATTCACATACAGGAGAATTTTTAAATGTTGAAATTTTGCGAGTATTAAATGAAGTTGGAATTAAAAAATTCTGTGCAATTATTTCAGATTATGCCTTTAATGTAGCATTGGCTAAAAAAATGATTACTACTTATTAATATTCTTATATAATTCCCATGCGCTGTATAGCTCATCATATTAATCTCTTAAAGCAATAATTACGCAAAAATCTATTTTTGTATTAAACAAAAGTCAATGGAATGGCAAATATGGTGGTCAGAATCAAACATGGCTTGTTACAGAATGTACGTAAAGAAATAACCAGCTGTTGAACAAAGACTCTTTTGATTTTAAATTATTAATAAACCTAAAAAAAGATAATGTAATAGTGAAATGTTCCCATGTACGGGCGAGATACCAACAAAAAATGATTATCTGTTATCATATGTAAGAGATATATGCTGAAAATGCAAAGAAAGAAAGAACAGTATTGTTTAAAAATATATATATACACGAATTGTCCCCAAGGCCCAAACACAGAATTTTTCATTTCAGACAAAATTCGTTGCAAAACTTATCGACCTCAAAAGTGAAATTATTATAAATCTCTTTGCTTAATTTAAAACATGTCTGCAGGTATTTTATGAAACAAAAGTTGTATAAATAAATCATGATTTGAAAAATAAAGTATTGAATACTACTATACTTTTAGTCGAAAATGCGTTACTTCAGTTAGAATCTAAAAGGAATCCTTCAGAAAAAACTCTTTCCTTTCACAACTTTTTAAGGAAGATAGCTAGACATTCCGTAAAATTGTTAATAGACTGGTAAAATGTTATCTAATTCTATTTATATCAGTTTTTTTTTGTATTTATTTTTACTTGAAAAGTTGAGATTGAAAAAAAACTTTTTATTATTAGGATAATTATCTTATCTATGTTTTAGAATCTCATCACGTTCGTTCAAGTGATCTATCAAGATTGGATAAACTGGAACAATGAGTCATAGACTCAATCATCGGAGATGATTTGTTGTCACCACAAATTGCAATAATCAATAATCACCAAGATTTTGCCAACAAGTTCATTGTAAAACTTTATAGCCATTTGAAAACAGCAGGAATTAATATTGGGAACGCTTTACCAATCACTGTTGATCTTAAAAATATNGATGAACTGGATAAGGTCATCAAGTCGTTGATTGGATTATATCCTAAGCTACATATTCTGTATATTGATAGAAATGTAGGTACCATTTTAATTGCAAGATATTTTTTTTTTTAAAAAGTTTTAAGTTTTATTAATTTTTTTTTTTTTATCTTTAGGATTCAATTGTAATGTTTCTTAGTTCAGATAGAAATATTTCTGAAGATTCTTGAATTTTTTGAAAAATGTTATCCTGATACAAATGCAAAAACATTGAAGGCATTGATCTGGTCGATAAAGGTTGGTATAACACATTTCAAAGAAATTGTTAATTGATTTTACATTAATTGTCATTCATTTTTATTCTTTTTTTTTTCATTTGATAGGATGATTCATATTATTCCTATGGTGGTGACCATCGACATGGATCAAGTTTAAAAGAAGTTATAGAACATATCAAAACCATTCCTGGCAAACCATTCTCTTTACCAGCTATTTCTGATGATAACTCAGGTTATAAAGAACTAATAGAATTAGATGAAAGGTGGATCAAAAAAAGAAAGCCTGAGGATGAACCTAAATTCAAACAAATAACTATCACTAAAATTGAAATTACCAAATATTATAAAGAGTTGGTTTTTAAAAAGCTTCAAATGAATGTGATCATTGATGATGTTTACAAGATTGAACAGTCTCAAAAGATCAATGGTTCATTACCCTTATATGATATAATCATTAATGATCAACTTCAACTTAAAAAAACTGAACTAGGCAAAACGTTCAAAGAATCTATTAAAAATCGTACTGGAGAAAAAATCGGATTAGATTTATCAATTTGGGAGACCGCATTTATTATGGTTTACTTGGAAACCTTTTTTAATGGTTACTATAATAAATGGAAACATGTTTATGAAAAAGCAAAAAAGTGGATTGATGGTAAACTCAGTCTTTTCAAACAATTCGATCAATTAAAAGTTACTTGTATGGATTACTTGATCGAACTTGGTATAGAATTTTATAAAAAGCCAATATTCATTCATACATTTGAAATAAACAATAATGAAATGGAACCTGTTTATAGAAGTTTTAAAGATCAAACTGATATCAATTGCTTACTCAAATCTATATCAGAAAATGATAGAATTGTTAGTGTCGCTTCTGGAAAATTTAAAATAACGTTTGATGATAAAACTATTAAAGCTCTTAAATATTATATTGATGCTTTGGGCGCAAGACGTTTTGATAAGGAGGTGTTGGTCTCTTTTTTTGCTATTATCTTTTTGGATACTTTTTTAAAAGATGATAATATATCTAAATCTAAACGGGAATCAGCAAGGAATCAGATTCATGATAAGGTGCAAAATACTGAATTAGCAGAAAGCATAACCAGAGTCTGTGAACAATATTTAAGGAAACAAGTTTATGACTTTTTTACAGAAAATGATTTAATGATAGACTTGTAGTTTTTTAAATTTATATCATATTTTATACTTTCATTTCTATACTTTTCTAAATTATTATTTAGCGAATCTTTGATATTATGTAACTGATAACGTTTAAATAAATTCAAATTCATAACCTATTTTTTTAAGTGCTATTTTTCTTGGTAAAATTCGTTCAGAACTAATAACATAATAACCAATCCTCCGAGAATACTAATTCCATGATTGCCATCATATGTATTCATTACTTTTACTTTACTATCACTCACCGGCTTTACCATTTTTTAATAATTATGCATTGTCCAATATAGCTTGTATTGTAACAAATTGGTAATTACTTTTTCTGAACAAAAATAATAATTGTATAACTGCTGAAATACAAGCTGTAGCTCGAAATTGTGAATTATTGCAAAATTATTTTAGAATTGGAGAATATTTGAAGAAAATATTGGAAGAGACTTAACAAATTATCCTAAAAGAAATATAGTTATTTGTGGAATGATAAAAGATACAGTATATGCATGTGAATATATTTATAATGTATGCACCAGCGCCTTCGTCAGATAAAAATAAATCCGATATTTTATTATAATATAATTGTTATAATCTACTATAAATCGCAAAAATTCACTAAAAAACGTATAAATTGATATAATCACTAATTTGTAAAGATGATCAACAGTCCTACTGGTCCGTCTCAGTCCTGGAACTGCTCAAGACTTTATAGGACCGGACCGTGGTCTTTTTTTTCTGCGGTGCAGTAAGAACCAGTCCCGAGACCGATATAGGTCTTCGTAACAGTCTTTATATTATATATAGTTTTTTTTACAAATGAAGGTTTTTTTAAAACTTATTAGAAATGTATTCTGTTTTATTTTTAGGGACAGATTCTATCAGTGATTTGCTTAATAGTTATGTTCGAGGTATTGTATGTCATTTATTATTATAACTTTACATATCTTTTATCATCTTTTTTAAAAGTCTAAAGTTTTTTTCAACTCTTTTTAACCATTCAACATTTTCTGCATCCTTCTGCTCCTTAAGAATTTTTGATGTAGATTTGATTATTTAAATAAATTCATCAAAAGAAGGTTCTTTATCTATCTCTATATTACTCTATTGCTAATATTAACTGTATGTATTATCATGCTAAATTTTCTATTACTACCAAATACTTATCTTTGTTTGGAATTATCAAAAGGGATAAGTATAATTATGCTTAATTAAATGGAAAAAAATTGTATTTATATCATCATTAAAATGGATTAGATGCTTACATATTATAAAATAATTTGTAAGGTAATATGGGTAACTACAGATCTATTTATTTACATCTGTTTCATAATTATTTTGTTATATAGAATTTAAAGCTAACTTTTTCCATTCTATTTTTCCAATCAGGTGATTCGCATTCATGAAGAATTTGTTAAAATTTTTACTCTTGTAAGAGAATAATTTTTTTTAATAGTGTATATGTAATTAAATCAAGTCTTAGTCAAAAATACTTACATAAAAAATTCTTTTTAATCATTTTCCAATGCCCCTCTATAAATATAGCTATCTTTAAAATAAATATTTCAGAAAATACTGAATGTGCCCAAAGTTCCCAATGATAACACTCATTTCACATATAACTCCATACAAGAGAATTTTCTTACAATAATTATATATTTCTAGGATAGCGTATTCATGAATTTGATTTGAATTTAAAAATTATCTAATTGAATTTGGAATTAGTGAATGTAAATGAAGATGCTAATTTTAAATTTCAAATAAAAGGCTGATATTCTTCAGAACAAAATCAGATTTTTGTTTTTTTATTTGCTGATAATATTGGAATGAATTGTATATCAATGAATGAAAATTTTGTATTTGCTTGATATTCATCATAATTTATGCATATCATTACTTTATAATCCTTTAATTTTGTTTTAACTGCCTATTGAATATACCATTTGCAGAGTTAAATTTTTATTTCAGGCCATGTACTTTGTGCAGCTAAAATTTGAGCAAAATCTTTATCTGTCAGGAAAAATATTGGATTTTAAAGTATACAATTTATACTTTTGATCATTTGTATTATCTAATTTTTATGTAAAAATATTATTAATAATAAAATGCTCAATAAAATAAAAATATAATTATATAAATATTACTTATATATCACATTTACTTATGATTATATTTTATTCTTGAAGTAATTTTTCAATACCAGTAAGAAATGCAATTGCATGAACAGGACTATCCATTATAAAGAATCTTGAATAATTATTTTTATTAAGCCAATATTGTGCTGAAATAAAAGAATTTTTATGATATTTATATTGTTCTACTATATAAATTAACCATCAATAATGAATTTGTTTTGTTTGATAGTAATATTCATTCCATTAATTACCAATTGTGAATATATATAATCTGTAAAAATAAATTTATATTTTCTTTAATAAATTGTTTGATAATTTCTGAAACAGTTACATTTGGTGGTAAATTATGCAAGATGTAATGTTTAACTACATATATGTAGACTGTTATAGTGTTTCATGAAGTCTAATAATGAATAAATAATCATATTGCTTTTTTATTTCAACCATTTTTTTAAACTGATTGTAATCACTATAATAATGACAGTTAGCAATATATTCCATATCATATCCAGAACGTAAATTAATACTGTTTTATTATAAATCTTATCTAAAATGATCTTAATAGTTATTCTGAGCATATTTTATTACCAAATTAGTAAAGATAATTAATAGTCCTGAAAGATCACGGTCTTACCAGTCCTATACTATAAAAAGATGGACTAGTCCATCTCAGTATAGAACCTGATCTCAAATCACATGATCAAAAACTGATAAGATATTTTTTCCAGTAACACCAACAAAAAATCACTTTTATGTGATACATATTGTGGCAGTTGTGGCACTCTTTGTTTTTTTTTCACATTTTATTATTTTTTCCATTTTTTTTCCTTTTTCTTTTTTTCACTTTTCATTTTATTTATATTAATAAATAATTGAATAAAGAGTTTTTAGCAAATATAGAACTAATAAAATATAATTTTTATATTTTTTTTTACAAAATTACTATACTACTCTTATTTTCTATTTTTAGCATAATTTTAACACTTTGTTAAATGAAACAGTTCTTGAAAGATTAAGCAAAGTTGTCTAACAGGTATGGATCTATTCAAAAATAATTTTTTATTAAGATAACTTGAATACTCATAAAAGTATTGGTATTTTTGCATAAAATTATTGTGCCGTATTGCGCATTTATTTTTTTCACTTCACGCTATAATTTTAGCACTTTAGTTAAATGAAACAGATCTTAGAAGATTAAGCAAAATTGTCCAGCAGGTGTAAAAATACTCAAATATTAATTTTTATTAAGCTAACTTGAAATATTTGCATAGCTATTAGTATTTTTCATGTAATACTCAAGTTTTTTTTAAAACAATTAGCATTTTTATACTTTATTTTTTTATTTTTATACTTTGTTAAGTTTAATTAAAACAATAAATAAATGCTAAATTTAAATGTAAATTTTATTATTTTAGTATTAAAATTTAGTATTTGTTATAAAAATAATAATTAATTTTGCTTTATATAAGTTTTTTTTTTCTTAAATAATACATAATCTTAAATTGAGTCAATCAAAGTTTAAATGCCATTCTGCATTACATCATGAATCACGTAAAAATAATTTTTTGTTGGGTAGTTCTGATAAGACCGTCAGTCTCACAGTCTTTTTAAGACCGATCAGTCTTTTTAATTTTTTTTTATTTAAAAGTCTTCATACTACTCCAGATGGTAATAAAAATTTTGTTATTCTTGAACTATTTTATTATGATGTATTCACTAAAAATGGAATAAATTCTTGATGTTATTTCTAAAAATTATTTATTATATAGTGATAATTTAGTAAGAAAATAATATTTTATTAATAAATTTTGATATATTTACAATTTAATATAAACTCTATATATCTACTATTTAATAATTGTAATTGTAAAACCTGAAGTCTAAAATTAAAAAGAAATATTAAGACTGGTTCAATTTTTTTTAAAAAAATAAAAAAAGTATAAGTTTTGCAATGATGCATTACAAAACTTACTATTTTGTCCTTTCCAGTATTCTAAACCTGAATTTACAAAAAAAGAAAGAGAGAAACGTGAGTTAAGTTTCTAAAAAAAAATTAAGAAAAAAATTAAGCTTCATTTTGCGAAACTTACCCATTCTCCCAAATCTATACAAAAAAAAAGAAAATATTTCTTTCGAAGAATCTAAAGAAAAACCTAAAAGAATGAAACCCAAAATTAGTCTTTGTAAAATGTTTATTTTTAAAAATAAAAGTTTTGAAGTTGTATAAGCTTATCAACTTCATTTGTAAACCCAGAACCAATAGCAACTTATAGTAAATGTTACAAAATATCGAACCTGGAATCTAAAAAATTAGAAATAGAAACATTTAATTAACATTTTTTTAATTAAAAATAAATAACAAATCATCATTCACTGATTTGCTGCATTCTTATAAAGACATTTTCTCCAAGAATTCTAATATCTACAAAAAAAAAAGAAAGAAATGTTAAAAAATATTTTACTAATGTTTCTTGATTCTTCTGCTATTTAATTTTACCCATAATGGTCACACATCTAGTTTCTAACCTCCAATATCAGAATATTAAAGTCCAGGTAGCGTACCTATAAAAAAAATTAAAATGGAATGTTAATAGACACTCCTGTATAAAAAAAAAGGTACAAAATTTATGATAAATCCTTTAACTACTTCTAGAAAATCCAGGCAATTACAATAGAAAAAATAAAAAAAAGTATTAGTAGATGTTCTTATAATAAAAAAAAAAAAAAAAAAAAATTTAAAGAACTAATCTTTTGTCCATTTCATTTCTAAGAAGTCCAAGGAGGGAGTTACTAAAAAAAATTGGGAAGACCCAAAAAATTATATTCAGTTAACCCAATTATTAGTTATTCACATAAAGAAATTCATCCATCTGTCAAAAGCTGAAATACCTAAAAAAAAGAATAAAATAGCATTAGCAATCGATTACTAATGCTAATCATTTAATCAAGCAATCTGATCGAGCCTCACTATGCGATATCTAATTAAAATCTAAAAAAATAAAAGAAAAATTGCATTAGTAATCAGTTACTAATGCTGATTATTTTGTACTGAAAAGAGTCTAGCCCACTATCTGCAAATATCTAAACAAGAGACCTAAGAAAAAGAATGTTAGCATTAGTAATTAATTGCTAATGCAATTGTTTATCCAAATGATCCAGTAGAAAACCTACCATTTAATATAGACACCAAGAAAATGGTACTAATGCCAATTATCTATCCAAATGATCCAGTAAAGAATTCACCATCTGATATCGATGCTAAGAGCTAAAATACCTAAAAAAAAGGAGAAAAAATGGCATTAATAATTGGATACTACAACTGTTTATCCATCCAAATAAACATAATAAATTACCATTTGATTTCTATGTCAAAGATTTGAAATTTTTTTTTAAATTATTTATAATTATTTATAATAAAAAATTGTCATATTACCACATTAGGCCATCAACCGAACCTTAAAAAGTTAGCTTATCAATTATTAATTAATGAAAAGATTATAATAATAATACACATAATATGTAATTATCTACAATAATAAAATTATATTGTATTAATAAAAAGAAAGTTTTAGATAAGTAGTTTACATCATTTTGAGTTAGGACATTTTTTTGTGATGATACTGAATTTGCATGTTGCGGTGAATCAATATGACATTTTCTAATTTAGTATTCTAATGTTGCTTAAGATTCAATTGGTCAATTAATAAATTTTTTTTTGAATTCTTCTTTTACATCTAGAACTTTATGTAAAACCAGTTTCATTTGCATAAGGTAAAGGCTAGGGTTTAGATAAATAAATGGGAGGGCCAATACAGGATTACATATACTATTGGTCATAAGATTGAACTGTTATCATAAGTAATTTTATATGTAACCTTATAAAAATATGATCTTATCCCATGTTTAAAATGAAAGATCAGCCAATAATCAATATAATCTATGAAAAAAAATTGATGATCGGTAATAAGCAAATGCATAACTATTTGAAAATATAATTTTTGTCAAAGTTTCACATTTATATTTTTTAAAAAACTTGATCAGCTATTTGAAATACGTCAAAACTATATAAAATTTTATTAAATATATAAAAATAATACACAATAAAAGAAGAAAGTACTATTTTTAAATATTTTAAATAAAAACATTTATAGTTTTTTATTGAGATCTCAAAAAAAAATGTATAATTTCTAACTTTCTATTATCAAATAATAAAAAGCATATAAAACTAAGAACAAAGCAACCAGTAGTCTAATTTGAATAAAAAAACTTCACCTATATAAAGTTAATATGAACGACTTTAACTTTTTAAATCAGCTGCTTTTCTGTATATATGTGCTGAAAAAAATAAAAAAAAAGTAAAAATTTAATATGAAATTTTGCTTGTGTAACTAATTTATGAGGTGACAGTTTCAGTTTGTTATTGATCAGCTTATGTAACCTATGAGTTATACCCCCCATTAATTTATCTATCTCCTAGATAAAGGAAATTAAGCAGAATTTTTTATGGTCATTAAATTCATTGTTGATCATTAATAATAGAAAAAGTATGACAAAGCAAAGAAATATTTATTATTAGACTATTGCTATTTCTCAAAATATTGGTAAATTTAGCTTATGATAGTTAGCTTTATATTAATAAAGTAATTTAATATTAAATCAATATTTTTTATCATATAAAATTATATGAATATTAGTTTTGATACTTTGGTCACATGTATGAAAGTATAAGTTTAAGTACATCTGAAATGTGTGACAGGTTATGCCAATTATACTGTTTGATGTGTGTGGCGCATGTTTTTAAAAAAATGCGTATAGGTCAAAATTTACAACAAAAACCTTCTTTGTCACTTTAAGTAAACTTGCAGAGCAATCAAAAATATACTTTTAAACAAAATTTCAAAAGATAATAATTAGTTATTGAAGGCTTTTTTTGAGAAACTAAATTTTTTGTAAAAAAAATTGTTGCGGCTTATGTGCTAAACATTTTGTCAATCATTTCTAAAAAAGATTTTAAAGTACAATATATCTGGAGTAACCTGTCATACATTTCAGATGTGTTAAGTTTAAATATATAAACATATATGTATATGTATTAAAAATAATTTATTTAAATGGCTGTATCTTTTTACCAGAATTTTACAACCTGGAGAGTAGGATAGGTGAACTATAATTTTTAAATAATTCATTATTTTAATCATTATTTTATGATCACTATTTGTAAACTTTTTACTATCCTTTTAATTTGAATTCTATTATTCTCTTTCTCAAGTTTAAGTTTGTTAACATATAATCGATTCTTGCTTTCCACTTTCCGCTGGACCAAGTATTTGCTAGGTCTTCATTATTTCTATATATCGCTTCTTGTATATCTGTGTATCCTTTACATTTTAATTGATTTACCAACGTGCGACTAATCATTTTGGTTTCTTTCTTATTTACCATTTTGTCTATATTCTCATTTAAATCACCCATTACTAATATTTCCTATTTGTCTTTATCCCTTCTGTTCGCCCATTCATTTATCATCTTTTTAATTTTGTCTCCACTTCTCTCATCATTATTCGGCTTGTATACTTGTATCATGATCATATTTTTGTTTTTCTCATTATTAAATATTAATTCTATCTTTATTAGTTGTCCTTCAATTTTTTCATATTTCTAATATGTTTATTTAATTGCTTTCTAATTAATAGCATTATTTCTTCTTTTGCATTTTCATTGTGATTAGATATTATTGCAGTATAATATTCTTCTAATTCCTTAAATTTGTATTGATCATTCCTTATAGTCAGTTTTGTATCAGATAACCCAATAATATCCCATTTTTTCCTCTTTTCCTTAATATATTCTATTATATGATTACTTTTTCTTGAGTTGTTTATGCCTCTTACATTATGAGATATAACCGTTAAACTATCATTACTATAATCCCTTATCTTTAATTTTTTTAATCTATTTTCTATTATATCTATCTATTTTACTCACCAGTTCCTTCAAACCCTCCCTAATTTTTTCTATTTCTCCTATATTATTATGCTTTTTGTTTTTTTCATTATTTTTATCTTTTTTCCTTCTTTTTTTAATTTTTTTGTTATTTTTATCATTTTTATCATTTTTGTTGTTAGTTATATTTATATTAATTTTATATTCTTCGTATTCTAAACGTTCATTTATATTCATTTCATAATACTTCTCTTCTCCTCCTTATCCTCTTTCCCTCTCTTTTTTATTTTCGTAATTTTTCTTATCTTTAATGATAGAATCCTCCACCTTCCAGTCTACCTCTTCTGTCACGAAATGTGTCATATTTCTGTCTTCCATTATTCTCTTTTTATTATCATTGCCTTGCCTATAATTGTTTGCTGGTTTATCATGATGGAATCTAATGCTATATCTTGTATTATTGATTGGTATTCTATTTGCTTCTGTTCAAAAAAACTGCTGGCTTTTATTAAATCTATCATTCATTTTTCTTGTTGGTTTTCCTTGAGTATGTCTATATTGACCTGTGTCCACTCTTCTCTCCCAATCTCCTCTTTCTCTATCCTTTCTGTACCAGCATTCTTTGAACGAATGACTATTTCTTCTATATCTGTAACACCATTTTCCCATATTTCCCCTCTGTTGTGTAGTATAATTATCTGTTTTATAATTTCTATTTCTGATGTTGCTACCATTAAATTTTACTCTCTTGTTGGTTTGTCCTATTCCGTTTGATAATTTATTCTCTATTCCTAACCAACTACACTTTTTACCTTTTATATTAATTTTATATCTTGTTGCTGCTTCTCTATCTTTATAATTCTCAAAAAATACTATACCTTCCATGTTGTTGTCATCTTTATTATAGATTTTCTAATGTTTTGCATGTCTCTTCAACAGTTCATCCTCTACCATTGCTTCCATTATATTTGGTGAAATGTTTTGAATTTTTGCTTAAATCTTTTTCTGTTCACAATTTCTCTATCATTAAGTACTTCTGGTTGTTGTAGTTCAATCTGATAATCATTACACGCGATGGACCATAATGATTTAAACTTCATGTCTGGTATATTCACCCTTACTGCACCATCCACATCTATATATTCATCTTTTATTCTAAAGTTTAGATCCTCTATCTCTCCTATCTGATCCTTTATTGTGTTTTTCATCATTTCTGAAGTCATGTGCTTAGGTATGCTTTTGAGTAAAATTTTTGTTTTGCCTATCATTTGATTTAACTCGTACAATTTCCTATATTCGTAAGGTCGATCAATCTTAGTCATCATTACCTTATTTGTTTCTCGTAATGATGGTACTGATTAACAAATCTTTCTATTTTTGTAAAATTAACATTGAGGTTGATCACGTCGTCATTTATTTTTTGTAACATCTCCTCCTTGGTGGCTGTGTAGTTTATTTGCATTATCCCTAAAATGTGTTGTTGATCACTTTGCATCTTCTCGTGTTTATTCAATTTCTTTGTCGCATGTATTAAATCTTGTAACGAGTTGCCCTTTTGGATTTCTTTGTTATCGATTGGTGCTGAAGATTTCTCCTGTTTCCTTAATGATTTCTCGCTTGGTCGTATTTCAATTTCTTTGAACCTATTAGAAACTAAGTTTACTATGCTTTCGTCATCACTTTCTAAGTCCATTGATGCGCAGTAACCTTCTTCCTCTTCTTCGTAATAGTATTCCTTTCGTTCACTACAACCAGTTTCTTTCAATATAGCTTGTGCTTTTTGCTACCTACATGATTTGATAATGTGTATCTTTCCGTGCATACTATCTGACATTTGTTTTTTAGTTGTATTATAATCTTTTCTTTATCTTCTATCTCCTTCTGGTACTGAGCCAGTAAACTATTGAGCTGTTTTGTTAACTCAAATATTTCATTTTTGACTTCTAATAATTTCACTGCTTTCTTCGTGTTTAGCTGCTCCGTTATTATCACCTTCATTTTGTTATGTACTAGATTTGCTATAAAGCTGCTATCACTCCATTTATGTTTAAAAATTCTCTAATTTTCATATCTTGTTCTTCAGGCTGTATTCCTGCTTGTAGTAAAGTCGCGTCTTGTTTACTAACTTCTTTAGCACTAAAACTTTCAAATAACATTACTTCTTCCACTGATATCATAATACCCATATTTTTCTATTAAACTCTTTTCATTCATATAAAAATTCTGTAGAATAGTTAAGGGTAAATTTTATAGTATTGAAATAAAATATCCGCTTATCCCAATCTAAGACCGAATGGAGTATAAATACATCAAAAAAAGAAGAAATTGTAAGTTTGTGATATACAATCACGTAGTACTCTGAATGGTTCCAGTTCAAACTGGGAACTGAACTGAAACTAGCCAAAATTCTGGTTCAGTTCAGTTTGGTTCCTGGAACTGGAACCAAAAAATTCAGTTCAGTTCGAACTGAAACTTAATAAAAAAGTGAAAAATGCGAAAATTTGAATAATTCGGCATGCACTGATCCATAAAACATGAAATATAGCTCATTCAAATCATCTCAATGAGATGAATCGAATGGTAGTAAAAGCAAATTCTAGCGATGATATATCAATGGCTAATTGTATCCTAATGCTTTTATCTAATACATCATTAGTGGTGATTGATGAATTAATTCCAGAATATTAATTAGTACCATTCGATGCATCTTGAATAGACGATTCCAACAAGCTATGTTTTATCAAATTTGGATCACTGGATGATGCACAATATCAAATATAAAGTCAGAGTCAGCATTTTGAAATTTTTGAAATTTAAAATTCTAAATTTTTGGAACCGTTGACTTTACTCCTCATCTAGTTATCCAATGTTGACGTTTTATAGCTCATTGGAATCGTCTAATCGAGACGCGTCGAATGACACTAAATTCATGTCTCTAGCATCGATATTTCGTCGGCAAATCATACTTAAAGAAATTTACATTTTCGTCGATAGCGAACGAAATATCGATGCTAGAATTTGACTTTTACTACCATTCGATTCGTCTCATTGAGACGATTCGAATGAGCTATATTTCATGTTTTATGGATTAGTGCATGCCGAATTATTCAAATTTTCGCATTTTTCACTTTTTTATTAAGTTTCAGTTTGAACCGAACTGAATTTTTCGGTTCCAGTTCCAGAACTGAACCAAACTGAACCATTCGGAGCACTACAATCACGTAATGTAATTTGATATTGGATCCCTCATTTTATCTTAACATCCTTTATCATTGAAAGATTTTTTTTAATTTAAAACAAAAAGTTTTATACCTATAAAATAAAATTTTCTTAGAAGAGAAAAATATAATAATGGTTATGTAGATGTCAAAGCTGTTTACATAATCACCTCGATTGGTGCAATCACAGATCACCTTTGGATCTACAATTTTCAAGTTTACATATACTAAGTAATTCGTTCTTTTTATTAGATTTTTTTTTATTAAATAAAATAAATTTTATGTATTTAATTTTCATCTCTAATGGAGTATATTATTTTTAAAATACAACTTTTAGTAGTGCTTTTTATCCAAAAAAAAGAATTTTCTTTTTAGTACACAATTAAGTGATCTGCAGGTAAGGCTTTTATCAGAAAAAAGATTCTCTTATCTAATAATAATTTGTGATTTCAACATAATTTCAAGTCATAAAATGAAGTTTAATGACAAATGAGGTAGTTAATTTAATAAAAAATTGTAAGAATAATTATCACACTTAATCAAATATGGTCAAGTGATAGATTGCAGGAAAAAAAAATTGTAATTATTAAAAAAAGGTTACCGGTATGTAATTTCTCAGAAAAAAAAAATAAAGTTGATATTAATAATGATTTTTTATTAATTAAATGAATACTCATATTAATTACTATTGTATTTTTTTTATTGTGATTGCAGTTATTACTTATACTTGTTAAATTAAAATATTTACATGATTGTATTACAAAATGACTTTAATATACAAATAATTCTGATAAATGATAAATGTTATTTGTTTAATTGTTTTGACATTATGACATATTATGTAATCCAGTTAGTAGATTGGGATACAAATAATACACTTGCTTGAGATATGTCTGATAAAATCATTTCTGGTAAAGCATTTATCTTAATTTCTTTTTCATTNGGTAAGGACTGACACTTAATATAATAAGAACCCTTTATGCATCGGCCAACTACCTTTCCTTTATCATGCTCTTTTTCATATCCAGAGCATAAATCTGAACTCTTAAATTCATACCCATCATTATGTCTATNACTATTATACAAGAATAGGTAGGGATATTCTTTCAAAGTCACATTGATATANAGAGTATGAGCATCATATGGGATGACTAGTNAATTNACTGGATCTAAAGAATTAGAGATATGTATTAAAGGAATAGGTAATACTACCTCTATCTTGATATCCAATTTTTTTGTAATAGATTCATTGGGAACTTGAGATTCGGTAGGTGCATTCGAACTGGTGATATGTGATAAGTCAGAATTTTTCTTATCACTTTGTGAACTTAGTTCACAAAGTTGTATCTCCATATAAATNCTATAATCAAAGAGCATATTGTCTATAATATACTGGATGTTTTTATATATCATTTTTAAGATAGAATCAGCGGAAAAGGAATAAATTCGATTTATTTTATCCATATCTATTGCATTAAAAAGTGTATAGAGCTTCTTGGCCTGCTCGATTCTTTTCCATAAAAGTGAATCAGAAGTACCTATAGGAAGCTAAGCTTTAACTTCTATATTTAAAATTCTACTGACTATATTAGACTTCAGATTAACTTGTTTTTCAGATGTGATCTCACCTTGCCTCTGGATAAGAGCTTTTTCAAATTGATAGTAACAAAAGATAGCTTCTTAGGTTGCATGATTAGCAAGGATTATGGCATCACAAAGTTTTCCATACAAAAGAGAAAAGGTTGGCATTTCCATTTCTACTGCTAAGGGATCACAGCTTCGTATTGTTTTCTCTAGGCAAACATTCAATGAATTCAAGCCTACTCATCTATAATATTGGAACAATTGGTGCTTAAATCCGATTCTCTTTGGAAAGATACTAAAGGTATCGAATCATCTGGGGTCACTTTAGTGACCACCCCNTTGGACACTTCCTGAATGAATTTTTCCATTTGTTTTTCTGATTTTCCTTACGAAGCACCCTTTTGTCAACTGATACCTGCTTATCCTTTTCAGGGAAAACAGGTTCCACTTTCACAAGCTTCTCCTCCCACTTTCTCTGCCTAATTCCATCACTAACTCTTTTCTTATTCANCTCATNCAGGAAAGGTCCATGNTCTTTTNCTCTGATGACTTTGAATTGGCAGGTACTNTTTCATTTGCTACTATGGAATCTGGTACNTCAGCAGGTTTTTNGGAAGAGNAATCCTTTCGCGGATGCCTAGAATCTTCTTCCAACTTTGCAACTCTAGCCTTAAGCTCAGCATTCTCAGCATCACGCCTGACATTTTCAACATCACGTCTAGTATTCTNGATGGCAGTATCTATTCTAGCTTTTTCTAATTCCTTGATTCTATTCCTGAGCTCAGCTCTTAGTTTTGTAATCTCATCCTTAGCCTCGCCATACTTAGCTTTAAACTCAGCATTCTCAGCCATAAGTCTAGCATTTTCTTGCCTAAGTAAGTCAATCTCAGATGTCATTTTCGAAAATAATTTTATACTGTATATTTGCATTCAAAATAAAAAATTCACGTGATTCCATTTTGTGAACTTAGTTCACGAAGAAAAATTTCCAAAAAAAAAATTTTTATTAATACATGCACAAATCGGNAGCTAGCCNNTGATACATGCTATAATTTCGTTTTACAAAGTGAAATGTTTCTATACTGAGCTACACCAGTTTTTCTACAACCTATACTAATACATTATCCCAACATTAGCTTCATGATCCAGTTTCATTTGTCCTAATAACCGATATTCTAAAACGGTCGTCAGTTATATGAGATATGAAATGTCGCAAAATGTGAATAACATTAGCCTTAATAAAGTTAACGGAAGTTAACGAAAACTTACGTTATTTGCATTCTGTGATGTTAGTAAGGTCTTCAGAAATCTGTACGAAAAAATTGTCATTAGTTTGCAAGTCCAGAAGTTGCTTCATTGCTAAATGCACAGCCACAATCAAAATATTCATACCTTATTTGAGTAATTCACGTCCAAAACTGGAACTTCAATAATTCTTCGTCAACGTTCTTTCAAACTACAGTTTCTATTAAACGAGTTCAGGCATATTATTATAAGTCAGTGTACTGCGCTTTATTTTTCTGTTGCATCTNTTACACACACAAAGCCACATTAGTCAGATNGANGAAAATTTTATATAAATATCCGCCCTGATGAAATAATTTTTCGCTTTACAATTCACAATATATATATATATATATATATATCGAAAATGTCGATCGAACGGCGAGAGCCCAAAGAGTAATTTGTCGTATCTCACTGCCGATTACGTAATAAAATGTCAAATGGTTTGATTAAACATGATCTGGTGAATAGTCACCATGTAAAAAGGTGCTTTTATTGATGATGTTAATTGTGAATTACTATGAACGTGCTGTGACTCAAAATTACAAACNCTTTTTTATGTATATAATGTGCCTCAAACCTCCAAAAATGTCTCCTAACTATTTCTCATTTACTTTCGTAAAACAGATACATTATGNTTGGTTGTTTCATCTTAGGAAGTGGTATTGTTTTCAACTTTGAAATCAGTCAATACAGAGACTTTACACAATTAAAGAAGGCCATTTGGNAGGAGGATAAGGAATACTTTGAAAGNGTTGGAATCAAAAANGAAAAAAGATTTAAATTATGGAAGGTTCAGATCTCCACCAAAAATAACAACAAGTATGATAAACTTCTGGAGAATCATCATGAAGATCTTGACGTTAAAGAAGATTTCG
>QKYT01000027.1:382328-405811 GCA_003550305.1 Glomus cerebriforme | reverse complement strand
GATATTTGCTTGAATATTAACCGATTGGTTATTACGAAATTTAACATAAGTTTGATCGAAATCTACATCCGAGTGGTACCGAAGGGTGTTGATATTTGCTTGAATATTAACCGATTGGTTGTTACGAAATTTAACATAAGTTTNATCGAAATCTACATTCGAATGGTACCCGAAGAGTAACATAGATTTCNACCAGCATTAGAGCATAATTNNGCCTAAAATCAGCCAGCCGAAATTTAGCCGAAATGGACTATTTCGACTAGTGATGGTTTGAAAGATACTCTTCAAGCTTTGAAACTTCTTTGCGTGCCCATGTACAACTACAGTACTTACAAGAGGTGGCAAATTTACCAGAACCAATAGATACTCCTTTATGAATGTCTTCCCAAATGGTATTAAGTGGTCAACCTCCTTTATTTTTTTTTTGAATAGGTGTATCTGCTATGTGATCAGTCATTTAAANAGTTTTTATTAATTTTATTATTAAAAAAATAGAAGAAACTTTCGTACTATTAATGAAAAGAAATNACAGAATTGTTTATCAAATATATGTAATATGTAATGCATTTTTCCTTTAATGTATATAAACCCCTTAAAAAAAATTCCAAAAACGTGCAATATATATGCCTAAGAGTCAGTTTTAAAATTCTAACATACAAACACTAGATAAAGCTTGAAAAAAAATGAAAGAAAATGGTAAAAAAAAAGATTGGAGATTATTTGATCATCTAAATTATATTATTAATTGGTATAACTTGGTGTAACTATATTCAAATCTTATGATCAACTATGCTGAAACTATGGATAAACCTATTATAGAGGTTTCAGCAAGTTTCGGCAGTTTCGCAATTTTAACAGGTTTCGCAGTTTTGGCATTTCAGCGTTTCAGTACTATATAAGAGGTTTCACCTTTCGGCATTAGGCCAAACAGGTTTTGGCAAGCAACCTTAAAGAGGCATTTAGAAGAGTTTGTAAAAGAGAAGTTTTGCAAAAATAGGTTTAATTTAACTGTGATTCCAGGCAGATTGATAAGTATCTATCAATCTCTTGATATAGTAATTGACAAATCTTTTAAGGACAATTTGTGCAAGAAGTGGTACCTATAGATGGTGAGTGATAATACCAGAGAGACTATGGTTAGAAATTTGCAGCATGCTAGATTGAAGTTTACAGCTGGATAAATGTATATGAGACAATATTTCAAATAAAATAATTATTCAATTTTCTAAAAAGTATTGAATCTCAAATTCTTTAAATGAATTAAAAAATAATAATATTAATGAAATTGAAAAAAAATGAGAAGTTTGTAATTGAGATGCATAAAAATTTGGTTAATATATTACTACAAGCTAGATATGAATTTTTTCTTAATGTATATTTATTTTGTAGTTTATTATTCTTTATAGTTTCAAAATGATCACCTTAGAAGATGATCCTTTTTTGAGATTAAGTTAAATCTTTCTATGAATAATAGTGAATTCATTGATTTTGGTAAAAGGATTATTGGGATTAAATAAAATAAGGCTTTTACAACTAAACCACTTTTAATAAATAAATAAAATAATTTTTTTACATCATTTGTATTATATTTGTTACATTCCAATTTTTTATAAATATGTATCAAAACTTTATAGAATGCTTATTATTTAAAATGCAGGAATGCTTAATTCTGAAAGGTGCTTTATAACAGCAAAATATAATAATAGAATTTTTAACAAATTAAGACTAAAATCCATTACAAAAACAATGAGTAGCAAACTATTTATTTTTTTTTTTATCTTTTCTATATTAATATAAGAAATGCAAGAATAGTAAAATATGAAAATTTTCATAAAATTTTTATGGATTTTATAAAAATTTCACAAAATATAATAAAAAGAAAAAATTGCTATCATTTTAATGAATACTATGAATATAAATGGATTTTTAAATTTCAAACTATTATATTAAAAATTGAAAATTAATAATAGGTGTTTTCACAAAATATGTGATTAAGATTTAAGATTAAGATTAAGATTAGTGGTTAATCTAGCTTCATAAAAAATGTAATTAAGATTAAGTTTAATTTCAAGCTAATTATAATTAAAATTTCATATGAAATTTCAATCTTACTCATTAAGTAAGA
This sequence comes from Glomus cerebriforme, assembly GCA_003550305.1. NCBI lineage: Eukaryota > Fungi > Glomeromycota > Glomeromycetes > Glomerales > Glomeraceae > Glomus > Glomus cerebriforme. The sequence continues at coordinate 403,686 of QKYT01000027.1, read as the reverse complement.
TTAGGAATGAAAAACCAAGTGAACTACTAGGCAGATTAAAAATCACAAAGTTTAACATGTTACCCTAAAAGGGATACATCTAAAGCAGAGTAGAATCACGTGATTTTTGTAAAATTTTTGGCCAGAATTATGGCATTAATAAATTATTTATGTGACAAATAATATGGGAAAAATAGAATTCCACCTATTGAAAAATTCTAAATCCCTAGAATACTTAGGAAAAATAGAAAATGAAGGTATGACACAGGGGTGACAGATATGTTCTATCATCACGTGATTCTGCTCCGCTTTAAATGTCCTTCCTAAAAGGAAATTATGCATAAATGTACATAAGTATATATGTATTTATAATAGAAAAATTTTAATTGGATTTTTACTTATAAATGTATATGCAAGAAATGTATTGGTATGCATTTTATATTATCTTAGAACTAAAAAAGTAAAAAATTTTTATTTAATATTACATAAAATTTGGCCTAAATTAATATTTGGCTAACATTAATATAATCTTAATCTGATTTTTGTGAATTAAGATTGAAGTACTAATCTTAATCTTAAGTTGATCATAATCTTAATTCTAATCTAATCCCAATCATACATTTTGTGAAGATATCTATTATTTCTTATTATTTACTTTTACAAATGCTTTTGCAATACATATATTGATCTCATTATCACTAAGATAAGTATTCTTTTTTTGATTAATTTCATAAAATCCAAGTTCAGTTTTTAAATTAAATTTCTAATATAAAATCATTTTGCATATGAATTCTAGTTTATTCACATTAAAATTTAAGTAATGTTTATGAAATAACTATCTTAAAGTTAAAAATTCTTATTTGTAAGTTGTTGAATTAAGGTATAGTATATTGCAAATAAATTAAAGTTATCTTTTTAAACTAAAATTCATTTTTTAAAGTAATTCTGAATTTCTAAATTAAACTTTATTTTTAAACTAGTTTTGAATTTCTAAACTAATTCAAACTTTAAAACTAATAAAAATTAGTTTAAAACTAATTTAAACCTAATTTAAAACTCTAAAATCAATTTAAAACTAGATTTAAAAATAAAAATCAACTTTTATTTTTTAGTTTAGAAAGTTTTAAAATTTAAAGTAATTTTTTAAACTATTTTTAGAATAGTTTTAATTTAGAATAATTCTAAACTCATTGGTTTAAAAGAGTAACTTTAAAATAAATAACATGCAATTCTTAAAAAAATATTTATTTCTGATTTAGTATAATATATTTTTACCAATTTATAGAATTATCTTTAGCAAAACTGATATTTAAATTAAATAGATCTTATTTATTAATATATTTCTATATTTGATCATATAAAATTTTAGTTTTATAATAGTTAAAATCTAAATTTTTTCTGATTGAAGCTATATATTTAATAATTTTTTTAAGAGCATATTCTTTAAGTAATATATTTCTGAATAAGAATCCAAAAAAATAAGTAATATATTTATTATCATCAAACTTATTAAATCTTTTATTCATTACTTTGATATAATGATTTCAGAATACAAGATTTAATGATTTAGATAACTTCTTTAAAGTAATTATGAATTTTATTAAGCTTAGAAAACAATCTGCAAGTGTAGCTTTTTTATTACATAGATAATTTTATACAAGAATCTGAATATGCAGGTCAAGATGGAAATCCAGCACAAAGTATTTTGTTTTATTTCCAAAATGATATCAAAACTATATATACTATAATTATAGGAGGTCATGAAAGATAAGTTTCTTTTTACTACAAATATTAATATTTTTTTCTTAGTGATTTTGTAAGTAATGAATCTACATCTATTGAACATATGCAATATCTAAACAAAGAACAAAAGAAGATATTTGAAATAGTTACATACTGTGAGAGTATTTATGAATGTCATGTCCAACAACTTACCATTCATGGCAATCTGATTCTTAAATTTCACAGTATATAAAATATGATTATTGTAAAAACTATTTCAAAGATCTTTCCAAATCCAAAAATATAAAAAATGATGTAATTCATTTACTGAAAGTTATTACTGCTATAATAGAATTTTGGATGAAAGATAAACTTACTTTACCTATTAATATTATTTATGTTTTTGCTAAAGCAAATAACAATAATGTTAAAAAAAAGCAGCTTGAATTTTTACCAATTTATAAACAAAATTATAATAAAAACTCTTTGACAATTTAAAGATATTTCATGTTAATTGTAAAAGAACTAGTAAAGGTTTGTATTGAATTAAAAAAAAGTTCTATACAATTGTCTGGTAAAGTAATAATAGAAGGGATTACTGAGAATACTATAAAAATAGCACAAAACTAGTATTGGAGTTTTTTATTAAAGTAATAGTTATGAAAAAAAAAATAAAATATTTTTATAATACTGGCAGATTCTTATTCTGGTCAGATTTATAAGATGGTCTTAAAAATTTCTGAAAATATGTATTCAGATTTTTGATCATTACTCAGATCATGAATTAATAGAATTCTATTTACTTATCCAATAAGATCAGTTGTTTTATTTTATATATTTTTCAAAATTTAATTTGCAAAACTTATTTCTGATATAAGCTGTTTTATAATATTGATATACAGTATATCCTAATATTCTCTATCAAAAGTAATATATTAGTATTTTTCAGTTATACAATAGTGGCCTAATAGTAGAAAATAACTGGAATATCATGTAATTTGATTAATATAACTTATCATTTTCTTTTTAATAATAACTTATTTTAATTTTTATGTAATTATTAAATTAATATGTAATTTACAAATAAATAAATAAATAGTTATAAAACTGACAAAAAAAATTTTTTATTTATTTTTTTTTTCATTATGCTGAAAAAACTAATTTTAAGTGAAAAATAATTACTTGTAAGTAATTTGTAGGTCAATAGAATCTGTAATATTTCTAAATTACATGAAATAATATATTCTAAAATTTACTCTATATATTTATATTTTAAAACTTAAAAAATCTGGTACTATTAAACTAAAATTATATATGGACAGAAAGATCCAAATTTTTGTTTTCAAAAAAATGCATTTATCTTAAAAAATTGGTCATCATAAAAAATGTGCAACTAGTAAAAAAATTGCTTTTATATTTAATTAAACATATTCAAACCTTAATATTATTTTAAGAACTGTTCAGAAAATCTTTTTAAGTTAGGTTATTATGTTTGTATACTAACTTTAATACCAATATTAAATATTATTGCTAAAGAATGTAAAGTTAAGTAAACAAAGTCTCATCTGAATAAAAATTGAAAAAAAGTTATTTTTTTTGATAAAATTACATTTTAGTTATTTTGTAATATAATACTGGTAAATTATAAAATTGGAAAAAAAAAGCTATGACATGCAATTGTAAAACATTCACTTAATATTCATATATAAGAATGCTTTTTATACACATGAATTTGTGAAATTTTATTACTTTACTAAAAATATGGATGGGAAACTTTACCAGGATATTTTAACTAAAAATCTTTTTACTAGTATTATAAGAATTTTTAAAAGAAGGTGGTTATTCTAACAGGACAACAATCTTAAATACTGGATAAAATTAACAACAATTCTTCTTCAAAAGTGATATTTAAAAATGCTAAATTGGCCATTCTATTCTTCTGACCTAAATCCTATAGAGAATCTATAGACAATAATAAAAAAAAGGCAAATTAACATATACATAAAAGATAAAAATAAATTGTTAAATTATAATAAATAATAATGAGTTATGATTAGTTAAGGAAGAAGAAAGGAAAGAAAAAAAATAATTATTTGAAGATAAATGAAGATTATAATTTAGAGAAGAATGAAAGTTATAAAAGATAATTAATAGATTTTATGATTAGTTAATAATATAAATAAATAGCCTTTTAACTTAAGAAAAAAAGGAATAAATAATTATATAATAAATAAATTTTTTACATTTAAGAATAATATCATTATACTATTTGAATTGGATTAAGCTATTCCTAATTATAAAATTATCATAATAAACAATAAATAAATAAAGTTACAGCAAAAGCTATATTAAAATAAAATTTAAAACATAAAATATCAATAAAATTATGGTAGAAGCTATATATTAAAATAAAATAATAATATATATAATAATATAAGAATAAGTTAAATGTCTTAAGTAGTAGCAAATAAATATTAAATTCAAGGACTTGAATAATACTAAAAGCTTAATTCTAAACTAAAAAAGATACCAAAATATTTTGAATAGTTAAAATTAAGTCCAACCTGATTTATTACTTAAATTTTATATTTTGATTCATATAACTAGAGTAGAATTAAAAAAAGGCTTGAAAACTATTTGAATACTATTCAGAAAATTTGTCTTAGAACTCTTATTTTGGTTTTACTTATATTTTATTAGTAAATTATCATAACAAAACTGCAAGAAAAATGATAAGTTCTGTAATATAAACTAATTATACAGAATTCTACTTATTTCTTATATTTTTAAAAAAAAGAATCTGACTGAAACCTTCAAAAAATGTCAAAATCTAAAAGTAATTATTTATATATATAATTTAGGTATTATAATTTATTTTATAATTTTTAGTTAATTTTTTATAGAAAATTTTTTTTAATTATTGTATTTTATAATAAATTTATTTTAAATATAAAAAATAGCTTTATAAATTTAAATTATATTAACTATTAAGGACATAAGTCATTATATCATTAGAAACTAGTTAGTTTATTCAATGATCTGGTTTACAGAGTCCACTCTTATGATTCCTTTTATATGGATAACAGATGTCACTTTTCTGCTTAAACGTGAGGGTGAATTATGTATCATGTATTTAGTGTTTTTTTTAATAATCAAAAAAAAAATATATATATATATATAACAGATAAGGCGTAGTAAATTAATTATAGAACTTCACATGACATCTGCAATATCTGCATATGTAATTTTTAATAAAAAAAACTATTCCAATTATGGCAAATAAAATATGATTGGTTCAGTATAACACATGCATATGTAGGACAAAGATATTTCGATAACAAACCCTAGGCTACACAAGAGTGATACATAATACTCCACAAAATAACCCCAACAATGTTTGTTTGAATCCCTCAAATTGGGAAAAAGAAATTGTTAAAAAGTGTATGATTTTGGAATAGTAAATTAAGAAATGAAAAACCAATCAAATTTACAAGAAACTAGCACAAACGCCCCACCCTCCTTTGTACTCATGTCCCTACTTTTAACATAATTGTTATATGATATTCAAATGGGGTCTGCTGTGTTCATCTGTATTCTGCGGAGATTTTTGAAATGCCACACATAACTTATGCCACAACGGATGCCACCAATATTATTTTACATTTAGAACCCTAGATCAAATTTTTTTGCATCACCGCATAGCAGGTAGCACTACTCACACTACTCAAGAGCCTAATTGCAAGGCGACATTTTTTTTTCCGTATCTGGTCAAACGGTACATTGCTCCGGCCTCTTAAGTGTTCCCGTTCACCATCGCCGCATCTGCTAGCCTTGCTTAATACCTACCAAACTAAAGAGAACTCCTTTTGCTTCCTACTACCAACACACAGCCTAATAAAAGATGACTAACGTAAGTCTTGAATGTCACTTTTTTTACTGCGCGTTTCTTGAATTCCGTAAGGGTCGAAAGTGATCGTTATGGATGGATTACTATTAGACTTTTTTAAAAAAGTTAGATATAACTTGCCTTGTATAATGTACATTTGTTTTCTTAATATTATACCATTATGTTTTCTAAACACGGCCATTATATATTTTTTTTCTTTAGGAACGCGAGAACCAGGTATTTGACCGCGTAAAGCTTTATTATTATAATTATAATTGTTATTATTTTGTTTTTATATGTCAAGGAAAATGTGACAAAAAATTGTATGATTTTTTACTTGTTGTTGACCTCCAACAAAAAGGTTTATATGGCTAAGCTCGCTGAGCAAGCCGAACGTTATGATGGTAACATTTTTTGAATTTGAATCTTTTTCTCTTTTTTTTTTTATTTAATTTAAAAATTGTCTAAAAACTTATCATTTGCTTAATCGAATCTGATTGATCAGAAATGGTGTCTTATATGAAGGTATTTTATTCAAGAAACTTAATTTTTTTTTAATGCGCCAATTCATTAATATTTATTAAATTAAATTCTTGTTTAAATTGTAGGATGTTGCCAAGGTATATATCAAATTTTGTAAAACACTACAACCGTTAGTCAAATAAAAGTTTTTTTTTTTTGAACTATAATATCTTTATTAATGCATTATTATAAATTACTTGCACAAATCGTTATTGTTGATATATAACTACTAGCTCGGAGTAGAGCTTACTGTAGAAGAACGCAATCTCCTCTCAGTCGCTTATAAGAATGTAATTGGTGCCCGTCGAGCATCTTGGAGAATCATTTCATCCATCGAACAAAAGGAAGAAAATAAGGGTAATGAAACCCAAGTTCAAAAGATCAAAGCTTACCGTCAAAAAGTTGAAACCGAACTCTCAGAAGTCTGCTCGGATATCCTTGCTGTATTGGACGAACATTTGATTCCATCTGCTGAAGCTGGTGAATCCAAAGTCTTTTATTATAAAATGTAAGTGAATTGTAAATGATGCATTTCATTTAAATTTATATTTAACCTTATATTATATTACAGGAAAGGTGATTATCACCGATATCTCGCTGAATTTGCCTCGGGTGAAAGACGAAAAGAAGCTGCCACTCAGGCTCACGAAGCTTATAAACACGCAACCGATATCGCCCAGACCGACCTTGCTCCAACTCATCCTATTCGTCTTGGACTTGCATTAAACTTTTCAGTCTTCTATTACGAGATTCTCAATTCACCTGATCGCGCTTGTCACCTTGCAAAACAAGCATTTGATGATGCTATTGCTGAACTCGATACTCTAAGTGAAGAATCGTATAAAGATAGCACATTGATTATGCAACTACTTAGAGACAATTTGACCCTCTGGACTTCAGACTTGCAAGACGGTGAGTTTATTTTTATAAATGACAATAAAAATGGGAACTGAATAAACTAACCTCTTTTTTTCGAATTTAAAGCAGAGGGTGAAAAACCCGAAGAAGCCAAACAAGAAGTTGAAGCTGAAGAATCTAAGTAGCAATAGTCAGTTAATTTTATTAAAAAAAATATATATATATTTCACACTTCATATATAAAATCAATTTTCCTTCATATTTACATAAGCGTGATCAAGTTTTTTTATTTTTTTTCGTTTGTTTATTGCAAGTTCTTTTTCCATGTGTTTGGTTCTTTTGACGGTTTTATGGTTCACGTTTGGGAATTCCTTTTCGGACGTTCTGTTTGTTACAGAGTGTGGTGTGGTGGTATGTTGCTTCAAGGAGTCCTTTTTGTTGGTGAATTCCTTCTGTTTCATCTTTCTCTACCCTCCCTATTTTTATTATATAATACCTTTTTATTAAATGCAAAAAGCCTAAAACCCCCCGGAATAACAATATAACGAAAAACTTTATTTATCGATTAAAATGTTCTTTAATGTAAATTGGGGTGGGGTGGAAAATGTCAAGAAAATAGTATATGGAATGATGTTTTTTGTTATGTAAACATATTTATAAATCAAAGGTTAAAACACGTGGAATAAAAATTTGCTTGTAATATTTTATATCGAGCGAGAAATATCTCTTAATTTTAATTTGCCAAAATTTTAATTAATGAGCTAATGAAATTATTCCACGTTTCAATTTAAAATTGTGCGACATGCCTGAGGCTTGTTGTGCGTTGTGATACCTAAATGATATATATATTTCATATATATATAACTACTGTAATTAGAACTCTGATAACTAACTTTACTTTATAATGGTACGTGTTCAACTTCGAAATTATAATAAATACGCGTCAAATTTTGTCATGTTATAACGGCTTTTATTCGTTTGAAGGAATCACGAGCTAATTTATTATCAGGAGCTGCTCCATTTGCTGGTACTGAAACTTTAGAACCAGATATAGAAGCTGCTCAAGAAATAAATGCAAGGGGTAACATAACACCTCAAAATACACAAACTCAGTTTAATACCCAATCTAAGAGCATTTGGGAACAATCCAGGTAGGTTTGAATAGTTCATTATACAGATTATGATAGGCATGCAATACTTCAAAAATATACTCTATAATATAGATTAGCACTTAGGCTTTGAATTGTAAAATCTATCTAAATCAACTATTTCTTTATTTTTAAAATTTATAGTCATCCAGTAGCTTTAGTATTCCATCTATTATTTCGCACGGGAGCTATAATTATATACCTTTTTGGTGGAATATTTACCGAACATGAGACTTTCATTTTTATCATTTGTGTCTTATTATTGTCATTTGATTTTTGGACTGTTAAAAATGTGACTGGAAGGTTATTAGTAGGATTAAGATGGTGGAATGATATTCAACCTGATGGAACAAATGTTTGGATGTTTGAAAGTAGAGATGTGAGTTTTTTTAATAATCCAATATTTAAAATATATCAAAATATTAGAGCTAACTCTTGGGTTCTTTGTAGCCTTCAAGACCTGTGAACCCTATTGATTCACGTATATTTTGGATTTCACTTTACGTTACAATAGTAATTTGGATATTGTTAGCTTTTTCTACTTTACTTCATCCAAGATGGCTTTTAATTGTAGCTGTTGCCATAGCCTTAAATGCAGCTAATGTTGTTGGCTACACTCAATGTGATAAAGATGCCAAAAAGAAATGGGCTACAAATTTTGCATCCAGAGCGGCTACTGCAAATTCAAGTATGGTTGGAAGATTGTTTTCAGCTGGACTTGGAAGATTTTTTGGTTAAATAGTTGAATAGTTATTAATTTTGGAAATAGTATGATGTATATTATTATTTTTAAGACTTTAAAAAGAAGGTAATATATTATAATTTATAATAAGATCATAATATAAACATTAAAATATCAAATTTAATTGAAAATAGAGAAAAAATATATACAATATTTTAAAATTAGAAACATTCATTCTAAAAGCGAAAATGGAATATAAATTATACAATTAGGAATCAAAGTTTAAGAAACCGGATCTTATACTTATCACAGTTTCCCAATACATGATCAAAGATCAGCACATTCTTTTCTTTTCCTCCTGGATTTAGTATTTTTAAAATTAAAATTAGGAAAATAAAATTCATAAGAAAATACTAGGCATATCACTAAAATCACTAAAACCAATTGCAGCAATTGCCTACAAAAAAAAATTATTAAAATCAATATACCTCCGCGTTTGTGATTATAATTCCTATCATTATAAATGATTTTAAAAAATATATTTTAAATTTTAATTTTACGTTACATTTTAAGATCTGATCGAATTTTTTTGTCTTTACTCGTTTATTAAGAAAAGCCCAAAACACCATTGGCTTTTGTTAAAAATTAAACTCACGTGATATTTTTATTAGTTACACTATTAGCAAATCGTTAAAATTGTAAAGTTGTGCAACGTGTAATTGTGATATATTTTAAACGGCTACCAATAAAATGACTTTTAATGGAAAAGTCTAATAACTAACTTTTCTTTATAATGGTACGTGTTCAACTTTGAAATTATAATAAATACGCGTCAGATTTATATGTTGTAACGACTTTTATTTCATTTGAAGGAAACACGAGCTAATTTACTGTCAGAAGCTGCTCCATTTGCTGGTACTGAAACTTTAGAACCAGATATAGAAGCCGTTCAAGAAACAAATGAAACAAATAATACAAAGGACAACGAAACACCTCAAAACACGCAAACTCAGTCTAATACCCAATCTCAGAGCATTTTGAAACAATCCAGGTAAGGTTTGAGACAATTCATTATACAGATTGTGATAGATGGTCAAAGACTATGCACTATGCAATATATTTTATAGCTTAGAATTTAGGTTAAACTATTTCTCTATTTTAATATACTTTATATTTATTTATAGTCATCCAGTAGCTTTAGTATTTCATCTACTATTTCGAACAGGGGCTATAGTTATATACCTTTTTGGTAGTCTATTTACTCAAAATGTTACGTTAATTTTTATCATTTGTGTCTTATTATTGTCATTTGATTTTTGGACTGTTAAAAATGTGACTGGAAGATTGTTAGTAGGATTAAGATGGTGGAATGATATTCAACCTGATGGAACAAATGTATGGATGTTTGAAAGTAGAGATGTAAGTTTTTTTTCGAAAATCCAATATTTAATATATACTATATGAGAGCTAACTTTAGGTTCTTTTTAGCCTTCAAGACCTGTGAACCCCATTGATTCGCGTATATTTTGGATTTCGCTTTATGTTACATTAGTAATTTGGCTATTCTTAGCGTTTCTTACTTTATTGAAACCAGAATGGCTTTTAATTGTAGCTGTTGCTATAACCTTAAATGTGGCTAATGTTGTTGGATATACTCAATGTGATAAAGATGCCAAGAAGAAATGGGCTACAGATATTGCAGCTAGAGCAGCTACTGCAAATCCAAGTATGGCTGGAAGATTGTTTTCAGCTGGACTTGGAAGATTTTTTGGTTAAATAGTTATTAAAAATTTTGGAAACAATAATTTCAGGCATGACTTGTATTATAAGGTAATATGTATTTTATAATTTATTAAAATATAAAAAAATATAAACATTAAAATATTGAAATAGAGAAAAATGAATAAATCTTGTATTTTTAGATATGTGATATTGCAAATCCTCAAATTAGAATTATTCATTCTAAACGGTTTATTAATTTTATACCTTTATTAAAAGCAAAAAGTTTAAATATAAATTAACAGATAATATACAATATGTATTAAGTTAAAGAAACCAGGCATTATACTTTACCACAGTTCCCGAAGAAGAAGCAATACGTGGCCAAAGGTCAGCACATTCTTTTCCTACTGGTCCAGTGATAGCAGAACCCTTCATTTCTCCCTTGGGGTTCACAATAACTCCAGCATTATCTAAAAATAGATATTTGAATCATTAATTCATAAAATTTAATGATATTAACATTAGGAACATAATATTAATATACCTTCAAAGTAAAGAAAAACACCATCTTTTCTACGCCAAGGTTTCCTTTGACGAATCACTACAGCAGGCATGACTAAAATTAATCAAATAAAAAGGATAAAATTGATCAGTAATGAGAACGATATTAAAATTTTCACAATTAATATTATACCTTTTTTTCTTAAATCTGGTTTGCCTTTCTTAACGGTGGCCATAACCATATCACCAACACCAGCTGCGGGTAACCTGTTTAATCGAGCATGGATACCTTTGACAGAAATAATGTACAAGTTTTTGGCTCCGGAATTATCAGCACAATTCATGACTGCACCAACTGGAAGACCCAAAGTCATTCGAAACTTATTACCAGAAGCTAAAAAGGAACAATTTAATTAAATAAAAGAAAAAATTATTTAAAAATTAAAAAGCAAAATACTTACCACCACCACGTCCTATAAAAAAAATTAATAAAGAATTAATTAATTTAATATAATACGAATTGCAAAAACAAAGATCTTAAAACCCCGTTTAAGAAAATAACAACAAGTGACCGTAAAAAACAAATATCGAGTATAATTTTTTAAAAAACAAAATAGTTCACCTCTCTTAGACATTTTGACTTATTCAAGTGGTGTTGGTTGGGTAAAGAGGAGGTTCATCCAACACCAAAAAAATTTTCTTATATGCTACATAGATTTCACGTGAATAATTAATCGGTCGATCTACAAGTAAAATTGATACAAATTTCGAAGATTTATCCCAAACTGGTTTTTTTTATAGCGGACAAATCTGTTATTACTTAAATTCAAAGAATCTAGTAATATAGTTATTAGCTAGCCAGATCCTACTTTGAATTATAATAATACTCGCAATTTCTTTAAGCTTCTATAGTTTACGCCTTAGTCGATTATCGGTTGACGGGCAAATTATAGAGAATTGTTATAATATATCCAAATACGCGATTTACAGAATGGTGACGGTAATTATTACTTTGTTTCAAAATTACTTAATTATCATTTATTTTCATAATGGAATTTTTGCAAATGTAATTTGAACTTATTTTGTCAAAGTAGTCACACCTTCCGTCATTTCGACCTCGTCCAATTGTTGGGATATCACGTAGACTTTACTTACCACTCTTTTTTCTCAGAGGCCTTAGTATAGTACCCGCCACTTATAGCTTTTTTTCGTGTATTTCATATGCGAGTTATGTTAATGAACGTGATTCAGGTGGCATTTTGGAATTGAGAAGCACCGAATTGGACTATTGGTTAGGTGCCTTATGGGTAAGTAGTCTAATACTATTCAAGTAATATTTTTATGGTTGATTCTGATGAGAATTGCATGTATCAGCTTAATTCTAATAAAACAAGTTTTATTCTTCACATTTTGAGATTATTATCAAGTGTATTTTTAACAAGATGGCTAATTTAGGAGAAGCTGTCATTTTAATCAATTCATTTATATAATAATTAATTTAAATAATGTATTAATTTAAGACTTCACATTGTGTTTATTATTTGAGATTATTTCAAGGTTTGATTTTAAGAAAATAAATCAGATTTTAATTTGATGGTCTCTCAGTTATAATTGGATCTTCATCGGATATTATAAAATACAATTTTAATCTGCTAAGATGGTTGGGTGATTTAATGAATTACCATTGAAACTATTGTTGTATAAACCCTATATTTGAGCGATTTAATATTTCGGTTTTCATTCCTTTTTTTTTTTACGCTAACATTTTAGTGTCTTTTGGCCGGTCTTTGGAGTTATTGGCTTGCAGATGGTCTCATGCGCCGATGGCTCTTTTATTATGAAGTCAGCAGCGCGATAATCCGTTTAATTTCATTACAAGCTATTAATTGGGTTATCACAGCTTTTGTAATAACACATTATGGTCCAGATGAACCAATTTGGACCTGGATAGTTTGTAGCGCTGTTTTAGCCGTATGTAATGCAATTCAGTGGCTCTTTACTTCAACCACGAAATTTCAGAAAGCTGAAGAACCCGAAAAAATAAGACAGTTAATATTGAAAGAAATATTTCGTTTTATAGTTATACCTCTTGCAATATTTACATTTATAACAATGATTTGTCTTCTTGATCAACAATCAAAATTTCGCTATAATTCCAACCTTGGACTTACAACATACAAATTGAACACTAATTTGTCTCTCAGTGAAATTCGTTCAGATTCAAATGTTAAAGTAATAATGATCGTATCATCATCATGGACGGAAAGTGGATATAAGAAAAGACAAACTTTCCGTGAAACTTCTGTAAAATTATTTCCTCAAAATTCAAAGAAAATTTCAATAACTTATCGCTTTATTCTAGGCGATGCTCCATCAGCCAAAGCACAAATGAATATGGGGCAAAAACTTTTAGATGAATCAGAAAGATATGGTGATATAATCATTGTACCTACAACTGATTTACATGATGATTTAAGTCGCAAGGTTTATAAGGGATTTGAGTGGTCCAATAAATATGCTTTTGATTACATAGTGAAAACAGATGATGATATATTTGTACGTATGGACATTATATCTCGTGAGTTGGAAGAATCAGGTCCTGGTAAAAAATATTATTGGAGAGGCTTTTGTTATTGGTATGTTTAATCGAATTATTATTATTTTTTTTTTTATTGTTTAACAATTGATGAATATTTTTATATAAAGAATATATATTTATTTACTTAGGAATATTCCAGCTAATAATTCAGAAAATAAAAATGTAGCTTCTGATTATAAACTTCCTATATTTCCACCTTTTACAACTGGAGCACTTTATATCTTATCACGTGATATAATCTCTTTACTTGTAATTGATGCGCCTCGTCTTTTTACAATGAATGATGATCAAAGTTTAGGTATATGGCTTTTCCCTTACAATATTAAGCCAATTCATGATCGACGTATTCAACATACTGATGTTTGTGAAGATGATATGATTGCCAAACATTTCGATGAAAATTCTGAAGACGATCAAAGTATGAAAGACATGTATGAAAATGTTATAAATAACAAAAGGATGTGTGAAGGATTTAAACAACGGTTTTGTGCATTATGTTATCCTTGCTGGGGAAGAGAAAAACATTGGAGAGATTTGAACTTTGATTGTGATGATGTAAAAGGCATAACTTTACTTAATCAAACAAATTTGATCCTTGGTAATCCTAAATATTCCATAACTATATTTGATGATCCCATAAATGTTACAATGGGAAGTGAAGAAGATGAATGGATCATTCCAGGTCTTCTTTCACAACATTCTTCAATATATTCTCGAACAAACCAATGGTATTTATTACATTGGCTATGTTGGACAACAGATCCATCTACTTTCCAAGAACGTCATTACAAAACTATAGAGCTTATTTGGGTTCATATGCCTAAAGCTATTGTTTTCGTTCTAACAACAACTTTACCGCAAGACTTTTTTTCTGAATATCAAAATCAAGGTTATCAAATTCATGTGATTAAATTTAGTAAGGAATTGATGTTGAAACGACAATGGTTTCTTGGTCAAAGTTCCAAAAATTGGCTACGTGATTGGAATAAGTTGGAAAATAATAAGTTTTTCTCTTATCACCTTACTGATTATATACGATATTTATTGTTATATAAATATGGTGGTACTTATATGGATATTGATACTCTTTGGATACGAGTTCCACCAGATACAAACATTGAATTCATTGGATCTGATTCTACAAATGTTCCTTCAGATTCTGAATGGACTTTGGATACAGATGGTACGTATCTTGCACCCGGAGTTATGAGATTTCGAAAAGGTCGGTCTATGTTTAGAGAGATAATGGAACAAGCTTTATCTCCTACTTATTCTCCATCATGTTTCAATTGTATTGGTTCTCGAGCAATTACAATGTATGTTAAAGAATATCGGGAAATTCTTGAAAAACATGGACTCATAATATTACCCAGTCGTTTTCTTTACCCACGAAATTATATTCATATTGACAAAATTTTGAGATCTGATCCAATAGCTCAAGAAGAATTTCAAAAAATAGAATCATCATCTTGGAGTATACATTTGTTCGGTAAATTGACTAATTATCAATTAATTGAAGACGGTAGTGTAGTTAGT
The DNA here is from genome assembly GCA_003550305.1 of Glomus cerebriforme. Classification (NCBI taxonomy): domain Eukaryota; kingdom Fungi; phylum Glomeromycota; class Glomeromycetes; order Glomerales; family Glomeraceae; genus Glomus; species Glomus cerebriforme. The sequence continues at coordinate 388,531 of QKYT01000027.1, read as the reverse complement.
TTAGTATTAAAAAAATTTTCTTTAGATGTTCCTCATGCACCAGCTCCATTGATAGCAGGCGGGAAACCGGGTCTTTATAAATCATCATATCCATTTGTCTTAGAAGGACCAAAGAAATATCGATTTTTATCTCCAACTATAGTAAAAGAAATGGATCAATATAAAGGATCTTTAAATGGACAATTTCAAGGTTTAAATTTAATATTTATACGTGGTGGACCTGCCACAGCAAATCAGGCAACAATTAAAGCAAAAGCCTTAAATGGCAGATTATCTTTTAATTTACATGGTGGAGATTGTAGTGAAACTTTTCTTACAATTAATAATCCAACTAAAAAAGATATTAATGCTTTACTAAATACTCTAATATATATTCCAAATGATCCCTTACGGAGAAAGGATGAAAAAGATAATATCAGTATAGAAGTTACATATGGTGATAATCAAGCTGATTTGAAAATTGAAATTGAAATTCCTTTTCAAGGTTTAGGGAACATTTCTTAAAATAATATTGATAGAAGTTTTTTTTTGTGTCAAAAATTTAAAAAATTTTTATTCTCTCTCATTGTAATATTAAAAGAATTTTTGATTGTATTTTATAAAAAAAAAAAAGACATTATTATTTCTCATCAAAAATATCGTGTATATTATATGTGTACATGTATAAAAATTTTTCACACACACATCCATTATTGATTTGATATAATACAAGAAATATCTATATAATGGAAAATTCCTAAGAGTAAAGAGTGAAACGCGTAAATTGTCGCGTCGTTGCAAATCACGTGATAAAGCTACCTTCGTAAATAAAAAGGTTATGTTGAGAAATAAAAAGCTTTTTTTTATTCGTAAATAGATGGTTGATTCTTGTTGAATTTAATAGTAATTTTTAAAATTTTACTTTCTTAAATACAATCCACACAATTCAACACTATTAAACACTAAATAATTAATTTAATAAAATAAAATAATTAACTAAATAAAATAGTCAATCATTTATTTGCTTTGCAAACTTGTACTTGCAGTTCCTTGAGAAATCTTATATTGCATAATATCAATTGTCGCTAAAAAAAAGAGATATATATAAATATAAGTAAATTCATTAATTAATAATATGAATGATGATAAATTAATTATATTCTTACACTTCAAATTGTTCTGTTTAGTTACAATTGTTTGTCGTAAAGTTTCAACATTCTTTTTTACGAATTCAACTTTATCTGTATAAAAACTTATAGCATCGTCGGAATTCTTTTTTAAATTAAAAGTAAAGTATATTGTTAATACATGATTGTAAATCAATTAAATAATACAATAATATTAATAATAATAATAACCTTTTCAACATAATAACCTGTTCCAACATCAACAATTACTTTATCAGTATCAACTAATTCTCCTGATACATAAAGGTGTTTGTTTTGTTAAGGAGAAAATAAACAATTTATAAAAAAGAAATGAAAATTTTTTTTTAATTAAAAGGATATCGATTGTGTTAATGGAACAAGAATTTCATTTCCTATATAATAAAAAGAAAATGATTAAAAATAATGAAATTAAATTCAAAACATATTCATTAAATTGCAATTACCTCCTTTAATAGTTTTTACACTATCTATACAATCCTGAAAACGTGCTTGAGCTTGTTTAAGTTGTTCAAATGAAGTTGTCAAATGTGCTAATTCCTAACAATAATATTTTATATATAATTAAAAACGCGAAACCAAAAAAAATAAATAAATAATAATAATAATAATTTTAACTGAATACTCTCTATTTACCTCTTCTAATTGTTTCTTAACTTCAGCTAATTGTGTTAAGTCTAAGTCATTTAATTCTATTTGTTTAACTGGAGTTGAAGTCGACATATTATTTCCTTCTGTTGTTGAAAGCTGGAATGGTCTTTTATCAGGTCTTAATTTTCCCATTTTTTATAAATTTTTTTGATCTATGTTGTACACGAGAGTACATGTTACACTATCTATTCTTTTCAGTTTGAGTTTTTTAAGCATGTCACCGAATTTGATTGGATACAAAATTAGTTATAGAATATAAACTAAAATATCTTATTTTTAAGTTCTGTAATTTTTTTTTTTTTTTTTTTTTTTGTGACTTAATTTTATTAAAAATGTCGAATGAATAATGCTGTAATATTTTAAAAGAACACAACAAACATTCTTTTCCTTTATTTCAATTGTTGAAGGAAAATTTGTCAGAATATTTATTTCAATATATATATATAATAAATGGTTTGACTTAACCATTATTGTTATTAGTTCATGACTTTCACCAGTTAGATAAAAGGTAAACAAAGGCATTTATTATCAAATTATCAAATTTGACTAATTTCTTAATACAAATGATTTTATAATAACATTCTCTTTACTAAAGATAATATAGTTATAGTAATAAAGCGAACAATAAAATAGATTTTTGTGGATGAATATCTAGGAATTTGTTTTCTGCATGTGACTTTAAAAATATTCGACACTTATTAAAATAGTGTGTGATATTATTATACATATGTGAATTTTTTTTTTTTAAAAAAAAAAAAGAAAAACGATATTTCGTCTTCCAAAGTGTTTTAAAAATATTTTTAAATATTGAAAAAAAAAATTTCTTTTTTTAGAGTTAATAATAATATAATAGAATAGAAATAAAATGACAGAAAATGAAGGTGATGTTATATGTGCATGTACACAATCAATATCGAAGAAAGACTGGCAGGTTAGCAAAAATAATGTATTATAAAATGTATAAAAAAAAAACCAACGAATTAATGATTTTTCTTATTGATTAGGATCATCAAATTGTATGTGCAAAGAGAAGACACATATGTCCTGCATATGTGTCATTTATTAGTATGAATACCGCGAGCAATGAATATTCATTATCGTTGGTTGATTCAAATTGTCCTCCCTCACTAAAAGAAATATCCAAATTAAAAGTATTACAAAGGTACGATCACGTGGATAAATAAAATTATGATACATAAAAATTAACAACAAATATTAAATTTCCTTTTTAGTGAAAAAGACAATCGTCTAGAATGGTTGGAATCAAATAAAATTCCTTTTATGATTATTCATACTTTAAGAAAAGAATGTCCAACCTTTGGTAATAAACAAGAATTAATAGAACATATCAAGAACATGTGTCCATATTGGAAAGTAAAATGTTCAACTATGACCTTTATGATTAATGTATGGTCATGGTGGAATTCAGAAAATTATTATTCAATGATTAGAAATTCTCATAAAAATATTAAATGTTCAGAACTTTCTCGTCAAGAATACATTACCCATTCCACAGAATTGGTAAACTTTTGATATTTTCTTTTTAATCTAATTATTAAAAATATATATTATATATATATATTTATATATTTTTTCCCCCAATAATTAAATAAATCTCTTTAATCATCTCTCTTTTATTATTAGGCACTTGATCCGATAAGTCAAAAAATTCGAGCGATTCCCAAGATATTTCCTTATCATTGTAAAGCATGTGATCGACATTTTCCTTCTTCAGGTATTCATATATGCATTAAGGAGACAAATTCTCTTAATATTGATGAATCCGAAATCTTATGTCCCGGATGTAAATCAGTAATTAGATTAAATCATAAGCGTAAAACATCTCGAGAATTTGAAAATACATGTAAAAATTGTAACGATAATAAAATAGTGATAGGATTACCTTATATGATCCCTATTAAGCATCAAGAAAAGGAAATTGTCAAATGGGGAAACGGAATAGAGAAAAGAAGAGTAAAATGGTCATTAATTAAAAACGCTACTTTATAGTATAGTCTATAAATAAACAATGTAGTCATGTAGATCGAGTTTAATAAATTTATTCTGTTCCATTTTTAGCGATTAAATTAATTACATTTCCTATATTGGGAAATAATGTTGTAAACTTTACTATGTTCAGATATTTTTTATTAAAATATTTCGTCAAATTGTTTACTTTAGTGTTTATTTCAAATATTACACTTAATAATTCGGATCATGATTCTTTTTTCCGCCAATTATAAAAAATTTTTTAATTTTTTTAATACATAAATAAGATAAGTGTAAAAGAGCTACACAACATCGACACAGCACCACTAATTAAACATGATCATTTACGTCAACAGTACACAATCTTTAAACTATTCCTTACTTTAAAATCTTATTTAATTCTTTTTAATTTCCTGATACTCCCATATTTATTTTTTTTTTTTTTTTATTTTTTTTTTTTTATTTTATTATACATACATACATATATATATATATATATACTTTCTTTTTTTTTCTTCTTAAAAAAAACGTCTTTTCATTTTATCATAACAACCGTTATTTTTAGAAAATAACAATGTTAAAGTTTGGGTTTAAATTTTTTCAAGATAAAAAGAAAGAGGTAATTATATAATAATAATAATAATAACATTATCATTTCAAAAAAAAATTATTTATTTTATTTTATTTTATTTTCCTCATTATTATTAGGAAAAACAAAATGAACGTGAAATTATACCAGAATTACCTGCTTTTGAATGGCAAGTAACTGAAGATACAGGTTTAGAAAGTTGTTTAAATACATCAACTATATCACCAACTATAACAACTACATCATCATCTTTATCGACATTAGTACCTCCAGAAGATGCAATATTTGGTATTATTGATAGAACGGATAGACGTCGTAAAACTACAAGTTTGATTAGAGGACATACAAGATCTTCAACAAACATTGAATCTAGTAGAATAAGATTAATGCAAATAATTGATGATGAAAATTCAAGGAAAAGATTTAGAGATTATTTAGTATCTAAATATTGTGAAGAAAATTTAGATTTTTATATGGATATATTAAAATTTCATTCACATTTTAAGAATGAAACTTTAAAAAATTATGAAATGATTATTTCATTTACTAATTATATATGGAATGAATATTTAGATCCTGAAACTTCTTCTAAACCTTTAAATGTTCCTCAAGAACTTTTAAATCAATGTAAACAAAAAATTTCTGAAAATTTATTTACAAATGATTTATTTGATAAACTACAACAACATTGTTTTGATTTAATGTTACAAGATTCTTTACCTAAATTTACGCGTAATTCAATGGCAATACCTTATTCAACAGATTTAAATTCTTCATCATCTTTTAATTATCTTTGTCCTCCTAATAAACAATTAACTCCAAGAAAATCCCTTTCTTCTGGTTCACTTCGTTCTAAAATGAATCATGCCATTTCTACATTAAAGAATGCTGTAGAACCTTCATCACAAAATTCATTAAATTCATTAAATTCATCAAATTCACCTTCTATTTCACCACTTCCTTCACCACTTCCTTCATCTATTCCTCCACAATCTTCATCACAATCATCTGCATCATCTCCTACATCTACCTTTTCAACCACATCATCTGTTTCTACATCATCAACATTATCATCAACTCCTACAACTCCTACAACATCTATAAGAACTCCAAGTGTCACCAATATTTCAACATCAGCTGATAGTAGTAATAAAGATTCAACAGTAATAAACAATCAACAAAGAGTTTCAATGGCATCAGCTATGTCTATATCAAATATTACTAAAAGAATGTTATTAGGACGTAGTAATTCAACAAGCACAGGACAATTTTCAGTATCAACTTTATCTTCTGTATTTTATTTAAGTAGTATGGAAAAATTTCGATGCGTACCAGGATCTCATCCATGTGTTCCTATAACAAATAATAATAATAATAAAAAAGATGATAATGAGGATTTTTCATCTGCTTGGCAAAAACTTCGAAGAAATATTTCGACACCTAATTTTCAATCTCGTCCAACAACAAGATCACGTTCAAGTACATTATTTAGTAATAATAATAATAATAATAATAATCAAGTTTATAATCCCGATAAAAAACTTCCACCACTTCCTTCTTAAAAAAAAAAAGATTTAGATAATTTTTTTTTTTTTTTTTTAAAAAAAAAAAATATATATATATATAAATTCAAGATCTAGGTATCTTTAAAAAAATAGAAATTGTAGAATTATTATTATTATTTAAGATTATTTATTTATTCTTTCTCATTTAAATTTTTTTTTTTTTTATTTATTTATTTATTCTTTTCTTTTGATGAAAGGAGATAAAAAGTTGCATAATTTTTTTGCATGTACAACACAAATTTTAAATATTCATATTCTTTTTTT
>QKYT01000027.1:368316-382198 GCA_003550305.1 Glomus cerebriforme | reverse complement strand
AAAAAAAAAAAGCAAATTTTTATCGCGTATTTATGTTTTCTTTTACGCGTAATTTTTTTTCGCGTCTTTAACAATACGTACGTATAATAAGATTTTTTGATCATCATAAAAATTTAATTAGTTAACGTTTGAGAACGAATCGTAATCGTGTACTAAGTTAAAAACATTAACTGTGCATGATAGATACACCGAGTATCATGAATGCATGATAGATAGAAGAAAAAAAAGGTACCGTAATACTGTTATTGTAACGATCCAATTTAAGTTGGAAATCTGTACATACATGTTTATTTTTTTTTATGATAAGAATATCCAATATGAAAATTTGTTTATTTATGGAACGACAAGGTTAAAAAAATATATATTTTAATATAAATATTACAACAGAAATTAGGTTGTTGGCTTGTTGCCCTTCACAAATCACAACCTTCACAGTAAACAGTAAATAATCGAAATGCACGCACATGCACACATTAAAAAAAGGGTGCACACATAGTTACGCCACATATGGAAATCATCAGTCGTATATTCAGGGTATTATTATTTGTTAATAAACAGTAAAGTATGTAATAAGCACGATAATGCATAATTCATTTCATTCCTTTGTAAATCTTTTTTTTTTTTTTTTGTAATATAATTTTTTTTTTTTAAAAAAATAAATAAATAAAAGAAGTCGATTGTCGAAAAAAAGAAACCTTTTTTTTTTTGATCAACAAAGTTCAATGAAATCTGAATATAATTTTCATTAATGAATAAATTAATAAATTTAATAAATTAGAATGAAAAAAAATTAAATTGTATTAATATGAAATTCCATAATATTTAAAGATTTACAAAAATTTTCTGTATTAAATAAAAAAAAATATATATATATATTATATATCAATAAAAACCCTGCTATAAAATTAACGGGATAATCCGATTTTCTTTGATTGATTGATTGTATAACTGGTAATATAATTATATAATTATTATACATTTATTTACCCTGTAACTGAAAAAAAAACCCCGAAACCGAAGGTCCGAACCGGTCGGACTGGTCATTTCGCGATAAACCGATGATCTCATACTTACTGAATTAATTTGTTATATAATTGATTGGTTAATGTTATTGTAAAAAAAAAAGGTTAAATACATATATTTTAGACATAATACACATCACATGATAAAAAAAAATTAGATCAGCATCAGATCTAAATTCTATTATCATGTGTTTCTGGGCATTTCTGAAACATAGGAGTTTTGACTGATATGGGTTTAGTTTTTGTTTCAATTTATTATTTGGGAAATCTCATTAGTTCAAACTTCGAATTCAAAAAAAAAAGAAAAATAGATATTACTTCCCATATTAGTTAAAAAAATTTTTATTAAAGGTTTAGCAAATGTAAACATAAATACACAATATCTAAGTTCGATACGACGATTAATGATTCCAAATCATCTGGAACGTACAAAACTTATTTGACAATTTATACTGTTTCATGTTCAAAATTTATTGAACTGACTAATTTTTGTTTCATATTATAATTACTGAATATATAATTTAATGATATTATCATCTTTAACTGAAAAAGAAAGTTCTTGGATTATTTTCTTTTCGTGTATATATATATATACACACAACATGTATATATATACATAGTCAGATATATAGTATGGGTGTATATATGTATGTATCGGTCTTTTGAGTTTTAATATTGTTGTATCATCCATCTCAAGGAGTTAAAATGTACTTAGTGTAAGAGAAAAATATAATTAGGGTATTATGTAATTGAAATATAACGCAGAACCTAATTTTCAAGAACATTTTTATCGTTCGAATGTCATCGGAAATTCCTTCACGCATATGCAATAATTATCCGTATGGACTATCATTTTAATTTAATGTTTACCATATTTGTCATATACTTAATATTTTTTGACAATTTTATAACTTAATTTAATTTTTAATTTCTTAAATAGAAATCCTTATGGATCTTTGTAAAAATTCATTGGCATCGTATGATTTCTTCGGATCTCCTCATATGTATTAGTCTTTAAAATTAAATTATTGTAATATGCGGGTTGATAGAAAAACAATGGATTATCCTTGATTATTATTTATTTAATTTTAAAATGGCAAATAAAATTCCAATTTAAATATTACACATTTCTTTTTTTTTAAACAAGAATCCCTTATTTCGGTAAATTCGCTGTTTGTTTTCCTGATTAAGAAAAAATTCCATTTTGTGTATCGTTCGGATTGTTGTCCAAAATGACCGAAACATTGTTAGTAAAGGCGAAATGATTTCATCGATATTATAATATTGCTAAAAATAATATTCTCCGGCTTTATAATATAATAGAAAAAAAAACTCGTCTGCTTTGTTTTTTTTCTATTCAAGTAATTGAATTGTTTCAAATTCTTTGTTTGCATTAAAAAAATCGGATGCCATTCTGCATATTTTTGTATTCCCAAAATACTATGCTTTTTGATTGGCCAAATTATGTTTCAAACACATAATTAGTAAACAAATATATATATATATATATATATAAAGTTATATATTTCAAACTTGATTATATAATTAATATATTAATCATTCGTCAACAAAATTTTTTTCACTTGTAGTACAGTCTGTAACATGTCGCGATAATTTTCGTTAATAAGAGCAAATTTTGTTTGAATTTGGTTTTCACTGGTGTTTTTTTTTTTTTTTTTTTTCTTCTTTGCATTTTATCCATCAATTAGGCTTTGATAGCCTTTTCTACCCTTTTTTTTTGCCCTTAATTTATATATACATATATATTATTTATTTATTATTATTATTATTTTATTCCTCCTTCCTTAAATTCCTTTACACTTTCTTTCTTTTCATAATTTTTTTTTTTAAATTTTCTTTTTACCTGCAAAACTTGTTTAATAACATGGCGCGATTTTACAAACTTGGTAAAATGAAGTTATTTTTGATCTTTTTCTTTGCTTTAGCTATTGGTAAGTAAAAAATGTTTCTTTGAGTTGATAAAAAGATATTTTAATGATTTTACTAACCGTTTTTTTTTCTTTTATTAGTAGCTGTGCAGGTCTCAGCACAAAATGAACCTTCAGAAGGAAAGAAAACATCAGTAGTTTTCGTTACATCTACAGCAACTGCTAATCCTGATCCAACACCAGTACCTAATCCAGAGGATACAAATCCTACACCTTCACCAACTGTTCCCGCGCAAAAAAAGGATGATTCACTTCCTGGTACAAAAATCGTGGATGATATTGGTCCTATTGTTGCCGCATCCATCGCAGTGTTTTTACTTGTAGCTATTATAATTGCTGTAGTCTTTTTCACAAGAAGGAAGAAACAAGTTATAAAAAATAATATAACAATAAATAATCCAAATGATGTTTAAAAGGACAAAAAAAAAAAATGTGGATCATATTTTTATATTTAATAATTAATTATGAAAAAAAAAAAATTNTTTTTTTTTTTTATATATTTTAAACTCAAATTAGAAGAGTTATTATTAAATAACGTTCTTTTTATTTCATCAAAAAAAAAAAGAAGAATTCAATTGAATAGTTATCTATTTATATGATAGTTTCAATTGAATATATATCATAATCAAATTTTGTTTCAATATCAAAAAAATAAATAAAAAAAAAAAAAAAAGCGTGTGTGTGTGAGAGAGAGAATCAATAATAGAATCAAATAATAATTTTGATATATAATTTAATAATAATTATTATTTTTTTTGATGGGGTATATTTTTAAAAATAATAATTATATTATATTTTTTTTCTTAAACTGTAAATTATTTAGCATAATTTGAGTTTTTTTTTTCCCAATAATTTTTGTATAATAAAGTTTTTTCTTTTCTTTCGTTATATTTCTTAAAAATTTATCAACCCTTCACTTTTATAAATATATAATCAAATTTTAGTCTAATAACCTTCTTTAATACAGTATATTCTTTAGGATCGCATCTTTTTTAAATAAGTATCAACGATATTTTTACCTCTCATCCAATAATATTATCAAATAAATATACTTAAGCCTATGATGTAAAAGGCGGGAGATTAAAAGCATTAATATTCTTTAAATCTATGATGTAAAGGCAGTGCTTTTACTTCGTTATTCGTTACTACTACGCCCCTACCTTATGTACCCCTTAAGGAACCCACCAGACATGGCGTGCATTTATGAGATTTATTTTAAGACGTAAATTTAACATTGTTCAATAATAAATTATATGGATCGTGGGAAAGTGATTGACGTAATTACCACTAGTTTTAGAAATTTTTATTATCATACCATAAAGGATCATATTTTAAAGTTGGGCGTAATCAAAAATAAAAATATAAACAAAAATTATATATAATTAGAATAATATGGATCATAAATTAAGTCATACTTCATACTTTTAGTTACTTTTAGTTTACTTTTTAGTTACTTTTTAATTTATTATAAATACTCCATCATCAACAATAGATAGATTCTCCATTAAATTTTTTTATCATTCTTTGGAAAAAAAAAAAATTAATCTAATTACTAATGTCACAAGAAAATCGAATAAATCGTATCATTGATGTTTATAATAGTCCAAAACGAGTTGTAGAGTTTCCTAAAAAAAATGGAACTCCTCTTTATACTTCTGAATTCTTTGGGGAAAATGTTTTCTCAACAACTGTTATAGCAAAATGTTTACCAAAACCTATTTATCAACAATTCATTAAACAGGTTCGTGGTGGACAAATGATGGATAAGAATACTACTGATTCTGTTGCTCATGCTGCTAGAATTTGGGCAATGGATAGAGGTGCAACTCATTTTACTCATTGGTTTCAACCTCAAACAGGAAGTACAGCGGAAAAACATGATTCTTTTTTATCTTTAAATAGTAATTTTAGTCAAAATGGTGAAGAAATATTTGCTATAGATACTTTATCAGGTTCTCAATTACTTCAATCTGAACCCGATGCATCATCTTTCCCATCTGGTGGTATGCGTTCCACTTTTGAAGCACGTGGTTATACAGTTTGGGATACCACGAGTCCAATGTTTATTCAACCTGGTCCTCATGGTACATCAATTCTTTATATTCCTTCCATATTTATCTCATACAATGGTGAGGCTTTGGATGAGAAAACTGTTTTGTTGAGATCTTCTGAATCTCTTTCAAAAGCATCTGTTGATCTATTAAAATTGATCAACCCTAATCCAACTGGTATGTAATTTAATTCATTTGACGATCATTCATATTACAGTATAATCAGAATAATCGAGTTAAAAAATAACAAAAATAACATAAATAACATTATTTATATAGATGAACTACCACGTGTTACATACGTTTATACTACATTAGGAACCGAACAAGAATTCTTTCTTATAGATCGTGGACTTTATTCTTTACGTCCAGATTTAAAAATTACTGGTCGAACTCTTGTTGGTAGATTACCACCAAAACATCAACAAATGGAAGATCATTATTTTGGAAGAATGCCTTCTAGAGTTTTATCAACTATAAGTGAAACTGAACTTGAATTGATCAAATTAGGTGTTCCTATTAAAACGAGACATAATGAAGTGGCACCTTCTCAATTTGAAATGGCCCCAATTTTTGAAGAAGTATATAATTAATTTTTTTATTTTTTTTTTTTTAATTTATTTATATATTTTATTTAAACATTTCATATGTTATAGGCAACGATTGCTACTGATCACAACCTTTTAACTATGGATGTACTTCATAGAGTTGCTCATAATCATAAACTCAAAGTACTTTTTCATGAAAAACCATTCAAAGGTATTAATGGTTCAGGAAAACATTGTAATTGGTCACTTTCTACAAATTATGGTGAAAACCTTTTAGATCCTACTTCAACACCAGAAACAAATTATCGTTTCCTTTTATTCTTGGTTGCTATTCTTGATGCGGTTCATACTCATGGTAGTCTTTTAAGAGCTGGTATCTCATCAGCTTCTAATGATCATCGTTTGGGTGCTAATGAAGCACCCCCTGGTATAATATCTATTTTTTTGGGTGAACAATTGACAAAAGTTCTTGATGCAATTGAAGAAAATCGTTCAATTAAAAGTTTGGAACCTCATATTGAAAGTATTAAAGTTGGTGGTACTGTATTAGATATGAAAATTTCAACTCTTCCAGAAATTTCCCGTGATTTGACAGATAGAAATCGTACTTCTCCTTTTGCTTTTACTGGCAATAAATTTGAATTTCGTGCTGTTGGATCTAAACAATCACCTTCATTCCCAGTTACTTTATTAAATTCTGCTGTAGCTTCTTCAATTCAACAAGTGTCAGAAGCTCTTTTAAAACAAAAAGGTGATAAACCTACTCTTACGGATGATGATAAATTGTTTGTAATAAGACAATTCATTAAAAAAACTAAAAATATTCGATTTGAAGGAGATAATTATTCAGAAGCTTGGGCAAAAGAAGCTGAAACTCGTGGTTTACCAAACATTAAAACATCTCCTGAAGCTTATGCAAAATTATTAGAACCTATTAATTCTGATATGCTTACAAAGGATGGAATATTTTCTAAATCAGAATTACATTCTCGATATTATATTCTTCTTGAAAAATATACAAAAGATATACTTGTTGAAGCAAGAACTCTTGAATCTATTATTAAAACTCAAATATTACCAATTGCTTATGAATTTCGTAAATTATTGGCTGAAGGAATTAAAGCTATAGAAAATGTTTGTGGTGAACAACATTCTACTCCGGAAAAAAAATTACTTAAAATTACAACTCCACTCGTAATAGATTTACAAAATCTTATTGATTCAATGACAACTACTATTAAAGAAATTAGTACAATAGATGATCCATATAATCAAGCTGAATATGTTGAAAAGAATTTATTACCTCTTATGGAAGATTCTAGATTAAAAGTTGATGGTTTAGAAGAATTTATTTCTGATAAACTTTGGCCATTACCAAAATATAATGAATTATTATTTTATACTTAAAAACCAACAAAGATTTATTTTATTATAATTTACCAAAATTTTATTTAAACTATTTAAACTATTTTATAAAAATCAAATTAATTAAGAATTAGTATAAATGTAATATTTTAATAATAAATTTATTTGATTTATAATATTAAATATTATTCCAATAAATAATTAGTATATTTATTATAATCCAAACTCTATTATGTTTCAAATTTAAAAAATTCTTTATTTAAAAACTTATTTATATTCCAAACTAATTTAATCTTAGATAGTAGTTTTAAAATATTTTAAAATATTTAAAATCTACTGGTTTAATTTGGAATATAATTAAATTTTTTTATTTTAAATTTAATTTAAAATATTTTAAGTTAGATTTAAAATATGATTAGTGACTAATTACATTTAAATTATAATATATATTTAATTCTTTTTAGTTAAAAAATAAATTTTATAATACTTTTGAGGATATTTTTTCTGATAATTCTTATGCCTAATTTTTCCAAAAAGTTTAGAAAAGAAAAGTTACTCTTTTGATAGTTTTTAGTTAATAGAAAACTATTTTTTAATTATAGAAAAAGTATTTTTATACTGCTAAAGTTAATTAAAAAACTTTAGAAAATATAAATAATAATCATGTTAACTTTCAGTTATTTATGTTTTTTTATTTTCTTTTATACCAAAGATAGTATAAAAAATGAATCAAATCAGATTGGATTTAAATTAAATCTGATCTAATTTAAGTTTTAAACCAATTTAATCTATTCAAATTTGAATTAGATCAAATCTGATTTAATTTAAATTTGAATCAAATCAGAACTAATTCAATCTGATTTAAATTCAAATTAAATTTGATTTGATTATAATTATTTTTAGATTTAAAAGTTTGCAATAATAAAAATAAATATAAAAAAAAAGTAAAAAATATTAAACTAATTATTAATAAATGAAAATAATGACCATGAATATATCTAGAAGAATACTTATCTTTTTCAAGTATTTATGAATAATTACAATTCAATAAGTAAGGATGATTATAATGATCTATTAATATACTTTATACTTTCATAAAATTACACTCTTATTTTTACATAAAATATTAAAATATATAGCTTTTGTAAAATAGGTAAGGTATTTAATGCAAATATAAAAAAGATATTATATTTATAATTTGTATAATAGTTTATTGAAAAGATAATTTCAAACTGCTAAAACAAATCTGTTTTATCAATATTGAAACAGTATCAGATTTATAATTGATTATAGTTATATGTGAATTTTAAATCAATTTACTAAAAGCTTTTACATTATATTAGAAATTTTAGTACCAAATATACAAATAGGTTTTAATAATTCTTAATATGCTGAAAATTTATTATGAAAAAAGTTATTCAAACTATTAAGTTTTAAAAAAATCATAAAATGTCAATATTAATATAATGCTATAAATGTTAATAATAACAATTTCTATTAAAAGCATCTTAAAATTCTTGGATATATAATTATTAATATCCAATTCTATTTTAAGAAATTCTATTCTAAAACTGAAAATAATAGTCTTACATATTACTTAAAGGAATGTAAACTTGATAACAAAATAGATTTGTCTATTCCCTACATGAATAAATATTATAAAAGGGCATTAAAAGAAATAAATATTACAACGGTTGAGCAGATATATAAAATAGCCAAATACTATATCATTAATATTTTTAGTTGCCAGTAATTAATAGTAAAATATAATGCAATTAATAAATATATAAAGATAATATCTGTAACCTTTTTTTTATTATTTGATATATATTATTTTATAAAAGACATAAAAGTTTGCAATCTTTTAAGTGCTAATGTATGATAAAAAAAGATTTTAACCAATATGATTTCAAATCAACAAATAAAAACTAGAAGTTTTTTCAAACTTTTTACTAACAAAGGTTCTTAAAAATAAATATCTTATAACTGGCTTAAATTTCATATTATTATATTCAAATCTTATCATAATACTATATATAATCTCTTATTCAACAAAATATTTTATCACAAAAGCATGTTATATCTGTAGAATAAAGTAATAAAAATCTTCATAAGATAAAATTTCTATTTAATAATAATTCTCTACATACCTAGTCTATTTAATATAATAATATTCCTAAAGAAAAAGATCTTTATACCAACATATTGAAATATTTATCTGGTAAATAAAATAAAATAAAGAAATGTATTGCTCTTTGAAAGAAAAAAAAAAGATATGAATTTGATAATAAGTTTAATGGATAAAGGTTTATTATTATCAGAAATTATTAAGATTTTAGTAAATGCAGAGAAAGAAAAGTATAGCAGTTTTACTAAAAATTTATATTATTTTATTTATAAAGAAAACATGTATTTATAGCAAAATATAATTCTATTTATTTTAACTATTCTTACTTAGATGTGAAATAGGACCCCAAAATATATATAAAGGGATAAGATAACTTTTGAGATTTTTACTAATAGCTGTACACAAGGATTTTTTATAAGGTCAGTACATAAAGTTAATACTTGACTTTAGAAAATTAGAAAAAATAAGCAAAATAATCTTCTGACCTTTATAGATTATTATGCAATTTTTTTAAAAAATTAAATTTTTAATTTCTAAGAAAAATTTTTTTTATTGAAGTTTTGAAGTTTTTAATAAAATATTTTAAATAAAATAAAAGTATAAAAACTATAGGTTTTTTAATAAGTTAATTAAATTTTTATAAAATTCTGATAATCATGATTTTTTTAAATAAAATTTTTTCATATTATATATTGTATATGATCAGCAAAATTTATGCAAAAAAATACACAAATTAAACTCTTTTGCTTAAAAAAAATCCATTAAAAATACGCATTAAAATAACCTAACTTTGACTAAAAAATCCTTATTTTGTATACAAATTCAAATCTCATTTCATAAAATTCCTCTATGATGGTAATACAATAGTGCACCCTACCCCTACATATATATTTCAGGGTCCTTGTGAAATAATATGCTTTTAAGATGTATATGAATACATTCTATGATATGTTTAAAAATAACAAGATTTTCTTCATCTTATATAAACTTGCTAGAAATATCACATTAGCTAGGCAAAAAAATATCAAACTTATTACTAATTTTATTAAAAAAAGGATATTTAGGATAAAATATAGAAATACTGATTCCTTATATTTAATTTGTTCAGAAAAATACTTTCAAAAGTATAATAAAATTTATAATAATAGTAATGGAATCTTAAAGAAAAAATATTAGTTTTGAATAGTAAAAATTTTTATGAAAGTAATAGAAAAACTTCATAATGAAGTTAACGATTTTTTCAGAAATAATAATGAGTTATTTTATTTTAAAATAATATATAAGGAAATCTTATTTTTAGTAATATTTACTGAAAAGAAAAAATATTATAGCATTCTATATATATAAAAGCTGAACTTTAATAATAAGCTTTTCATTTGAAAAGTTAAACCTGTAAAATGGAAATAATCTAATTTTTTTTGCAAAATAGAAAAATATATTATAAAAGATTTATGAGGATAAATAATATACATACCTTACATCAGATTGTAAAAGATATATTCAAAAAAACTGTAAATAATATTTTACAAATAGATCTTAATAAATTAGTTTAAATTAATGCATAAAAATTTAATAAAGATAATAAACATATCTAGCAATTTATTTCATAAATATGAGATAAATATATTCATAAAGAAGTTAAAATCTAATAATACATAAAAAAAAGCTTGATATTAAAATTTATTATTACTAAATTTCAGAACTGAAAGAATACTTTAAGTATATTGCAATTGAAAATAATTTATCATAAAGGGTAAAAAAAAAATAGAGTATTTCAGTTAAAAGTTGTAAGACAACTTAGCAAAAAAATCAATATTAGCTATTATCTAAAAAGTATTATTAGTCTTTATATATACTTTATAAATTACAATAATAGATTTTAACTATTATTTAAATTTTTGTTAAAAACTCTTAAAAAAAAGGATTTGGATAAAGATAAAATATTAAGTATAAGAGATATTTTAGCATAGAAATTAGCTGAAAAGTGAGTTAAGAAATACATCAATGATCTACATAAAAATCTGAGCCATTATATTCCATCTATGAAAAGAAGCTAGTATTTATATAAAAAATTTATTTGATGTCATTTATACTAATAGAATAAGGAAATACTTGAAAATAATACTTATTCTTTCTGATTCTTAATATATTAGATAAGCAAAAGGAATTCATTTGCTTAAAGTTATTATTATTATTTAAAAAAAATTCTAAGATTAATATAAGATATAGAGAAGAAATATATAAATTGATTACTAAAATCAATAAGTATAAATTCAAAATAATGATTTTAGAACAATATATATTATTATATAATTTAGAAATTAAATGTAAGTTATATGATACAGAATAGTTAGCTTAGAAATCATATGTTATCAAATATTATTAAAGTTATAGCAGAGTGATAAAAAAGATAATTTACCTAAAACGAATATTAATGAGATCATTAAATTATATAATTAAGTACTCTTAACTAAAATTATTACACTTTGTTAAAAAAACTTATACATTATTATTTATGGTAGTATATTTTTTTTATATAATAATAATAGATAAATTTAATTTTTACTTTTAGATTTGCATCTCAAATTCAATTAAAACTATATAATTTATTATTAGAAATAATCTGTTTCAAAAAATATAAAGTATATATATGATTACTATTGATATATGCTCTAAATGAAGTAATATTACTCTTTTTTTATACATTCCATATCTTCTTTACAACAATTCATATAATTGCAAAAACAAATAAGATAAGTATAGTATATAGTGATATTAAGTTGCTTACAACTAAAGATGGGTCTATAAATAGATAATTGTGAAATAATTGTGATTTGCAATATTGTGGATAATTGCAGAAATTAAGGTCTGATTTTGCAATTTTGGCTAAAATTATATATTATAAATTTATTAAAGCATAACTCCACCAATATTGATGCTAGAATAATTAAAATTAATACCATTCGAATCCTCTCATTAAGATGAATCAAATAGTATAGAAATCCAATCATTGGATCACATTTTGTTTCCAAAATTTATTAAATATTTGGCTAGCTTTATCTTTATTAATATTGATGATAAAAAGATAAAATTATTACCATTTGAATCCTTTCATTGGGATGAATTGAATGGTATAAATTATATTAAAATCCAATTATTAGATCATGTTTCATTTCCAAAATTTGTTAAATGTCTATATAATTGTATCTCTATTAATATTAATATTAGAAAGACAATATTTATACCATTTGATTTATCTTAATAAGAGGATTTAAATGGTATATATTTCATCAAAATCTAACCACTAGATCTCAAGTAATTTTGAATTTTGTATTTTATATGAATCATATAATTGAAATTGCAGAATTGCAGATTACTATGCACAATTTAATCCAAAATTCTGCAATATTGCAGATTTGGAAAAATAATTGCAGCGTCATCTTTACTTGCAACAATAGGAATAGCTAAAACTACTTCTAGAACTTCAGACGAGTCAAGTCAACCCGGGTCAAATCACGAGATGAGTTGAGTTAGTGAAATTTTTGACTCGTAATAATGAGTCAAGTCACGAGTCAAACTTAATTTGACTCATCGACTTACAAGTTCAACTCGACCTTTATATATAAATATAAAACCAAAAGGAAAAGTTAGTAATTATAATAGAAAAAATACCACTCCATCACTTCATATCACTTATCCAAATATAACCTTTCAATCTGAAAATCCAAACCTACAAAAAGAAAAAGAAAGAAATAATTAAAAATAGAATAAAAAAGAAAAATAAAACCAAAATTTTTCAACATACTGAATTCTGAAGAAGTCTACCAAAATTTCTGTTTCAAAGTTAGAAAAAATGAAGCAAAAACCAAAAGATCTAAGAGAATCTACAAAAAAAATGAAATTTGTAGAAAAATAAACCACTATCTTAACATTACTTACCAAACCTGAAAATCTAGAGAACTTACAAAAAGAAACCAAAAAAATAAGTAAAAGCAAATAAAATAAAACCAATAAGAAAAACTAACATTGTCAACATACCAATATTGCTATTTCAAAGTTTGAAGGACAAACTGTTCAAGAAACCTTACAAAAATAAAAAAAAGTAAGAATAAGTAAGAATAAATTAAAATAAATAAAAATAAAAAAAAAATTTAAACTAATATACCGAATTCTGTAAAAGCTTCCCACCAACCTACATTGCTATTTCAAAAATAAAGAACAAAATATTCTAAGCTTCAGAAAACCTATAAAAAGAAAGAGAGAAGGTAAGAATAAGTAAGAATAAATTAACATAAATTAAAACAAAAAAAAAATATCAAAAATAACATATCAAATTCTGTAGAAACCTGCCGATCAACTAGGACTCCAATCGGTTCAGTTCAGTTCAGTATTTGCCAAAACTGATATTGAACCAAAATTATCAGTATCGGTATCAGCAATTTACTAAAACATTTAGTTCAGTTTTTGACCAAACCGATACCGGTTGATAAATACCAAAAACTGAACTGATTTACTGATTTTTTTGTAAAAAACTTGTATTAATTAGACCTCTGAATAAGTTTGGATCAATTGAGTTGAATCAAAGTCAAAAGATCTTTAATTTGTTACAGCACNCNTCNATATAANNAAGTTNGNNTCTGAACTGATNAGTNCTTNNTTATAAGAATGATTTCATTGCACAATACCAAATATGTGATCACATTTTATATCAATAGATTTATAAAAATTGTACGATTACTTTATATAAATAAATATAAATTGATATTTAAGCATTTTTAATTCAAAATTAGAATTAATGTCAATAAGAAACAATTTATAA
>QKYT01000027.1:348871-359025 GCA_003550305.1 Glomus cerebriforme | reverse complement strand
GCGTTTTATTAAAATTATTTATTAAATTTTGATTGGTACATGGTCATCTTTCTGGTAGTCTTAATTGGTAGTCAGATTTTCATACATGCAGGTTGTACTACACTATTTTGAAAACGGCAATAAATTGGCTTCATCTTAACTCAACTTAACTCGGCTTAGCTTGAACTTAACAATACTAGTTTGAATAACCAGTGATAGAAATTCTTGCTTTCATCAATGAGTAAGATTTAGATGAGAAGAATATTTTGCATGTCTTTATTAAAATCCACAAAGAGTAATAAAACTATTTCATAGCAATTCATTTTATGGGTAATATTATTAATAATACAATTGCTAAATTGAATCCAATCTTTTACTTATTCTGGTATTATCCATATTAAATGGGTTAATATATTATTATCATCCCATTCTCTTATTACCACCTATCTAGAGTTCCTTTCTTTTTGTTCGTCTAGTCAATTGGACATCTTCATAACATCATTTGCAAGAAATTTTTTTGTAGGCTGAAAGCTTTGAATTGCTGCATACAATTTTTTGCTATATATTGGATAAGAAAGATATTTGGTCTCTAAATATCTTCTTTGAGCAGTAGCTTCTATCTTAAGTTATTTGTTAGGAATTGCACATCTTCTATTATTTTGTTTATAAATCTCTTTTTTTCTTTAAATGTAATGACTTCTACATTCAACTTATAATTATGTTTATTTACAACTGTAGTAATATAAATTAAGGAATCTGCCTTAGGATAAGATATATTTAAGTACCATGAATATGATACTTTTTTGGTATTAATATCTTTGTTAAACTTTGAAGTGTATTTTTTTTCATGCTTGCAAATATAGGTCCTTTTTTAATAGAGCTTTCTTATTTAGTGACTCTATCTTTTATTACGTTGAATCTCTTATTTTTACTCCAACTCTTCAAAAAATAATCATATGAATTCCAACTTGTAAATGTTATTTCTTCAAGTATAATTGCAGAACTAGAAGTACTTGATTTGATATTATTATTCATGTTGTTATTAAAAACTGGCTCAAAGACAGAAAATAATTAAGAAATAAAGTAAAAAAGAAAGTGAAAGTAAAGAAAAGAAGGAAGTATATTACAAAGAAAGAGCAAGAACTTTAAATAAGGGTAAAAGAGAGACGCATTTACGTGAAATTACAAATCAGAGAAATCTGGAATAATGTGATACAAGTACAATGTATCCAAATATCAATATGTATTACATATAAATACATGTTAATTAATTATGTGTGATGTTATGTTAATATTTTTAATCACCAATGATATAAATTCAAAAAAAAAGAAAAAAAGCCCAGTATAGGAATTGAATCTGTATTTCTAAGATAAAAAATATAAAATATCTAGCATTTTGCCAACTGAACTAACTGAATACATTTGTTTATTTAAAAGTTATAATTGTTATATTTATATATATCAAATATTCATAGAATAAAAAAATTAATGTTATTATGTAACATAAGTGTGATGTATTGTAAGATGCAATAAATTATAAAATCCTAAAAAAAATTGTAATTTCAAAACCTTATAAAAAATTTATTTGTTTATAATTTTATATAATATAATTATTAAAGTTATTTTTTTAAAAATTATTATATCATAAACTTAAAGATATAATTATATTATATTTTTCTAAAAATATGCTTTATTTTTATTACATATGCATTAAGATCAAGTATTTATACAGATTTTGCTATTTTAGATAAACAATCTGATGGAATTTCACCTCGAACCCAATAGTATAATATACCTAATATGAGATTACAATCTAAACGATGATTGTAAAGCATACTTTCATAAAAAGTTTTATCATCTGATACATGAAAAAACATCCATCTTATTCCATCTGTAAGTACACCATTAATAGGTTTTCTATATTATAAGTAAAAAAAATATTAAAATTTTAATAATATAAATCCATAAAGAATTTAAGATTATTATACCTTTCTTTATAATTTAGCATTTTCATTTGTCCAAGAAGTTCACCAGAACTATAACTAAATGATTCATCTTTCTTTGCTTCAACAGCACAAAACATACAATGACTTGGTTTACTAATTCCAATGTTAAGTGATACTAAAGTAATTAAAAGTCATTAAAAAGAAATTAAAAGTGAAATATTTAGTTCTATTAGTTAGTAACTTACCATTTGTATCTTCAAATCTTTTAGCAGAAAGATAATTAATTGAACCCTTTAATATCAAATTACTATTAATATTCATAGGTTTGATATAATACTCTGGATATATTGATAATTTGTCTTTTTCAATATCATAAGTTTGCTTATTATAATCATAGTCAACTGCTTCCAATAAATATGTATCAACCATTGTTTTTCTTGCATTTTCTAACTAAAAAAATGTAAAATATAGTTAAAAGATATTGGAAATAAAATTCTTAATAAACTTACACTTAGATTCCAGCATCGAAATATTCTATCCATTATATCTTTAAAAAGTTTTGAAGGTTCTAATGCTATATTATCCTTGAAATATAAAGATTTAATCTTTTGATATTTAAGTAAACTAGAAATATCATCAACTTCAATACTTGAAAAAGATTTAATCTATATATAAATAAATAAATATTTAGTATATTGATATTTTATAACTGTAAATCTCTATACTTACTGCTTCATTTTCATGAAATGCTGAAATTAAGTCTGTTACAATGTCATCTCTTTCTCCTGCTTTTGCTAACTTTTGTGCAGTTTTTATAACTTGTTTAAGATTAAATGCTTGCCTAATTGCCTTTTCTTTACGTTGTGCTGAAAGAATATTTTCAAGATAATCAAGCTTTTGCAAACTACAAAATTTCATCTTATATTGTAATCTAAATAAGAAATCATAAAAATTTTGAGTTATCTTATTGGATAATCTAAATGATATATTTTTAATATTATTAGAAAGCAAAAACATTTTACTAAAGATTTTTCTAAAAAAAAAAATTTTTTTTTTATTCCTTTTAGTTTATAATATAGGGAAAATTTATTATTCCAGAATGAGATCAATATTACTCACCCCCTAATTACATTTCCATTTTTGGCATCATTCTTAAATAATGTTTATTTGTTTATCATTCTAATAATAAACTTTTCAAATCTTTTTCTCCTTTCTTTCTTTTCTTTCTTTTTATTTTAAAAATTTATTTTAAAAGTTTTTATTAATTAATAAAGCTAAATATTTTTTTAATAGTGGTTTAGAACTTATATAAAATTTTATTATAAAGTTATATTTTAATAATTTTAACAAATGCACTTCTCATATTATATAGAGATTTCACAATACAATTTTGTTATTTTAGTTAAACTAAATAGATAAAAAATACTTAAATAATTGTTCAGCAAGTATGGAAATACTTGTATATTAATTTTTATAGAGTTAACTCAAATGGTTGTGAAGTTATGAATTTTTTTGTAAAAATACTTAAATACATTTTGTTTTTTACTTTCAAGTGTAATTTGAAGACTTTGGTTAAAAAAAACAAGAAAGAAAGCTTAAGTAAAGTTGTTCAGCAAATATGAAAATAATTGCATATTAATTTTATGACTAGCTTAAGTGGTTGTGAAGTTATGATTTTTTTGTAAAAATACTTTTAAAAACACATTTTTTTTTACTTTCAAGTGTAATTTGAAGACTTTGGTTAAAAAAAATAAGCAAAGAAAGCTTAAGTAAAGTTGTTCAGCAGGTATGGAAATAATTGCTTATTAATTTTTATAAGACTAGCTCAAGTAATTGTGAAATTATGAATTTTTTTGTAAAAATACTTAAATGCATTTTGTTTTTTTACTTTCAAATATAATTTGAACACTTAGGCCAAAGAAAATAAGTAAAGGAAGCTTAAGTAAAGTTGTTTAGCAGGTATAGAAATAATTACATATTAATTTTTATGAGGCTAGTTTAAGTGGTTATAGAGTTATAAATTTTTTTGTAATAATATTAAAGATGTGTTTTTGGCAAAAATTTCATATTAATGTAATACTAATAAAATGCAATTATTAAATTCAAATAAATTTGTTTGTATTTTTAATTAGAAAAAATTATAGGAGTGAGTAATAAATTCTTCACTCAGGATGAGAAATAAATTTACCCTATAATATATATACTATAAAGTTATGATATTAAATTATATATTTATATTTAATAGTTTTTCTGGAGTATGTAAATTTGATTAAAAAAATATAATATTATCTAATGTAATTTATTTATTTATATACTATATATTATGAACTATAATATTTTACTATATACAGTATCTTTTCTTCTTTTGCATGAAAAAAAAATCCATTTTCTATTGATATTATTATTTTAAAAATCTAATTTTACTTAAAAATTACATACAAATATTTTTTTAATTATAATGTAAATTTTTAAATTTAAATTATAGATTTGGTAGTATAAAATAAATCTTCTAAAATTTATAAGATATTGATACTTTTGAATTATAAAAACTAAAAAAAAAAATATTAAAATATAAATTCTTCTGCAAGTATTTCTTTTATTTTAATTTAAACTTATTTGATAATTTTTAATATATAAGCCATTATTAATATATCAAACTTTTCTATTTATAATTATTATGCAGTTTTTCTTATGATAGTTATGCAATTCTTAAAAGTTTATTAAATATTAATTCTTGTTATACTTATATTTTCTTTCTTTGATTACCAAAAATTTTAATCAAATTTTACAATATTAAAAGATAAAGAAAAACTTCTACTTTAAAAAATTCAAATAAGTTAAAGTTATGTAATAATAAATACAAAGTAAAACTTTTTTCAGAATTAAATAATTGTAAAAAATAGCATTATGAACTATTAAAAGTATTTTCTCACAAATGTTATCATGTATTAAGTAATTTAAGTAATCTCTAAATATCTATAAATTAATATCATAACTAACCTTCAAATCCATTTTTTCTAAAAAAGAATCAATTCTCCAACTAAAATATCTTCTTCAATTACGGTTCATATACTGTAAGTATATAACTAATATGAATTATGCAACTTTAATATTTCGCAAGAAATTAATTAAACCTATCATTATAATAAATCTAATTCTCGTTACTAATAATAAACTAAATTATTCTAATAATCCTGATTATGAAAATAATAACCAAAGTTCTTTATCATATAATAAAATACTTTCACCAATATTTTTATTATAACCATCACAAAATAAAGGATGTTATTTAACAGTTAAAGAATTTAATTATATTATTATATTAATAGATAACAAAATTAATGCAATATACAAACTTTATAAATTTATTTATGATAAACAACAAGAAATCTTAAAAATGTTAAAAAAGCTTATTATTATTGAAGATAAATTCTCTGATAATTTTTAAAATATAAGTTTTAACATTTCATTATGTCTTAATTTTTAAAATAATTAAAAATAGTTTCTTTACAGAATGCCTATAAAAAAGTTACTAAACATCTTATACTGACTATATTATTTTTTTCAGATAGCAAATATCAAATAGTATTATGTTTTAGATCATATGTTATAATATATAATACTATTGATAGAAATAATTAGTTATCAAAATTTAGTGAAAAATTATTATTGAAAGTAAAAAATCTTAGAATCTTTTAACAATTATCAAAAAGGATTTGATTTTTTTTTAAATCAAATCCAAAATATAAAGGTAAAAGAAACAATATCATGATTAACATCTAAAACTCAATGTTTTTCATATTTGATGAAAATTGATTAAAATAAGTTAATAATATTATATTTTCAGTAAAGTTGGCCAAATAGAAGACAAGTAAAAAATTCATGTAATTTATGAAAAAATTTTTACAAATCATAAATTGTTATTAAAGATCAGCTATAGTATTTTCAAATAGAAAAAGAGAAAAAACTATTAATAATACACTATACATATATTTTTATAATATGTATTATTTTTCTAAGTCCAAAAAGTTCTAGAATTAAATGTAATAATAAATCTGTTTTAAAACATATAAATACATTTTTGGTAAATAATTATAGCATTTTCAAAGTTCAATAATTTTTAATTTAATTATAATTATTAACAAAATAGCAAACTTTCAAAAATAAACAACCTGCTGCTATAATATAAATGATATAAGAGATTACTATATGAAAGAAAAAAAAACTTAAGATGCAACAAAACAAAAAAAACAAAGTAGTCAAAAATCAATTTTTAGCAAAACTAATATAACTAGGTAACGGGAACCGTTGGATTGTCTGAAGCATTAAATTAAGATGTATCACAAAACTCAACTAAAAAAGAATTTAAAATGTAACACAAATTTATTGTAAAACACGTGAAATCACAACAATGCATATTATTGGTCAATCACGCGTGCGGACAGACGGACATTGCATCACAATGAGTCTAACCGAAGATGTCCTCAGCTATGCTTCGGACAAATAATAAAAGAAGCAATAACTGATGTATGATAATAATACTAATTATGATATTATTATAAATTATAAAAATTAATAATAATTCTGAAAGTTCAATTTTATATTCACTAGCATTCCATTTTGTAACAAAATTCAAATCAATAAAACAGATTCTTATTTTAACTAAAATTTTTGAGAAATCTTTCATTTTTATTTTACATTTTTACTTTCATATTTTTTTAAAGATTTTTTAACATTTCACTGTAAAAAATCCTTTTTTTTGCTTATAGTTAAATTTTCTTTTTTTTTTACTTTTTTTTTGTATTTTTTTATTTGCTTTATTTCAATTTTTTTATTATATATTTTTTAAATTTTTTGTAACTTTATAACTTTATAACTTTATAATAATAATAATTTTGTATAAGTAATAACAAAATTAGCAAATAAAATTAAAAGTGATATATCATATATATACTAGTATTACACTTAGTAAATAAATCTTTTGAAGAATTTTGCAAAAAAAAAAAATAAAATTTTGTGCAGATTTTTAGTTGTTTTTTGCACTATATAGTAATAGGATTATTAAACAGAACAGATTTTTATACTGTTAATCTGTACAGATTTTTACTTTAAAAACTTTGCTGATGTATATTTCATTTTATTTTTCATAAAGCTCTGCTAGTCTTTTATGATTGTTGATAAAATTTTCTCTATTTTTTATACAAATTATCTACTACAAAAATTATTATTTTTATTAGTTCATAATATTCACTTACTATTAATCTAGATATTAACTATAGTCTATTTTTAAAGATCTATAATCAGAAAAATCTTAGTATTTTAGCTAATTTATAATCCATTTCATTTACTAAAGAATTATCATAATATATATCTTTATTAGCAATTATGTAAATTTAATTTGATAATTAAATAATTCTAGATTAAGATAATGCATTTTATCTACTACTATAGTATTATATATATTTACAGTTTTCAAAAAAAATAATCAAAAAATAAAATTTTTCACAAAAATTCAATTTTCTCATGTAATAATTGGCTAATTAAAAAAATATAAAATTATTATCATAAGCAAAAATGATTGACATATTTATTTATTTATTTGATTTTATCCCAAAAAATTTATCCTTAAAGAGCTATGGCCAAAATTATACTTAAGTAATGTCATACAATTGTAAATAATTTATGAAATAATAGCATTTATAATGTCAAATCTTTATATCAATTAACTTCTATTTTATGTTTTATTATATATGACTATATCAAAAAACTTAAAAATGGAGTTATTTTGAATTCTTTATCTTATTCTGAAAGGCCAAGAAAACTTTTTCCTAAAAAATATTATTTTTTTGATTATCTTGTTTTAGCAAACAGATTTTACACATGTACTGAACTTGCTAATATTTTGAATAATAATTATACTGAACTTAATATAACTGACTAAACTATGCTTAATGAACTTAATAATCTTTAATATTTTTGTACAATTTCAAAATCTGTACCTTTATTTACTGATAATTAGCATAGAGTAGTATTTGCTATGAAATACAGAAGACAATTAGAATAACGTTATTTTTTCTGATAAAATTATATTACAAATGTTCAAAAATAACCAAAAAGTTTTTTATAAAGCTGGTACATAATCTTTACATAAGCCTATAGTAAAATATCTATACAAAGTTTATATATAGAATGCATTTTCAACAAAAGGTCCAATTGGCTTTCTTTTTTTTATAAGTATAATGGATTGTAATTTCTATCATGAAATATTAATTGAAAATCTATTTAAAAATGTAAATACTATTATAGGAAGAAGCTGGATATTCCAACAGAATAATGATCCAAAGCATACAGTAAGAGAAACTAAAAAACTTCTTTCAGATCATTATCTAAGACTACTGGACTGGTTTTCAAATAGCCCAAATCTCAATCTGATTGAGAATTTATAGTCTATATTAAAAGAGTGTATTGAAAAACAGATTAATAAACTAGTTCTTAAAAAAAATTTGATCATAGTTAATATTTTTTGTAAAATAATTCAAAGGGAATTAAACCAGAAATTTTTCTTAATTTGGTTCGTAGTATGAAAACAAAAATAGAACTAGTAATTGAGTATGAAGGTAATAAGATATCTTATCAAATGACTTTGAGTAGTCTTGATCACCAAGTTATAAAAAATATATATGTAAATTTTTATGTAAATATAATATTTATTTATTTTTTTATTAATAAAAATGTGATTCTGATTACTTTTTTTAAGAACTGTATATTATTTTAAATAGATAAAATAATTTTTTTTTTAATAAGTGATAAAATAAATAATTAATTAAAATATATAAATATTTATATAAATAAAATATAACAGATAATACAAACTTATAAAGATTTTTAAAAAAAATTAGCAATATAAACATAATTTTTTTAGTTTTGTTTAAAATAATAATACATATTATTATACATTTGCAATTCCATTTCTTCTGTTAATAAATCAATATTGGTAAGATTTTCTTTTAAAACTAAATAAAATAACATAAAAAATTTAATATGAATAACTTATAAGTAAGATATTGTAGCATCTGACCAATTGCCAATTATAATAGAAATTTGAGAAAAAAACTAAAAGGATTGATTATTTAAACTTAAATTTATAATATTCTTCAATTTTAAAATAGGATTTAGAAGTATTTATAAAGTTTTGTGAAAAATAATATAAGCTGCAATTTTGAATTTTTCATTTTTTTTTTTTAGTAGTATTTTTATATTTTAAAATTAGTAAAGACTATGACATATATTACCTAATATTAGTTTCATAAGAAGTTCTACCTTTCCATTCCCTTCTAGATAAGATTTTTTTAACTAATAATATTTAAATATATATATAGTATTAATTTTGACCAATAAAAATGCTTAATTTTGTATCATATAAAATTTTGTTTTACTCTTCACTTCCTAAAATATTACATAATAAATGTTATACCTTTAAGTATCTTAATAATCATTTTATATTTAATTTATTATATTTTTAATTTTTAATATTTTCAATTGATATATAAATAGGATAAAGCTGAAATTTTTCTAGTGTATTAACATTAGTTACATCTGAATATAGAATTAATGATAAAAAATAAGAGTTTTGTAACAAGAACTTTTCTATATTTTTTCATCATATTCTAATATTTTGTTTATTATATGCTTTTTTTCTTTCCATTTTAAGATTTTTAAAAGTTAATATAAAGTTTTGTAAAATATCAGAAATTAATAATATATTTTCTATCACTCTATCAGACTCTTTAGCTACTACTTCCTTACAAGATACATCTCTTTACTAATATTCTGAAAAAAATCTGATTTGAATCAAATAAATCTAATCTGAATCTGATCTGATCAAATCAGATCATAATACAAAAAAATCTGGATCTAATCTGATCAGATTCAGATCTTCATATATTAAATATTGATAAAATAAATAAAAAGTTTTTTTTTTATTTTTATTTTTTTCAGATAATTTTCCCTTCTTTTTTTTTTAAAGATAGAATTTAAATGAATGAAGAAATCCAAACGAACAGTTTCTAAGGTGAATTCATTCTTTTATTTATTTTTATTTTTTTTTTACTTGAGGAAATATAACTAATGTTTCCCTTCTTTTTTTTTAGGAAATCTGAATGAATAGATGACTGGAATTTTAGATGAATGTAAATTTGTTCTTTTTTTTACTTTATTAATTATTGGAAA
>QKYT01000027.1:319343-338446 GCA_003550305.1 Glomus cerebriforme | reverse complement strand
AATTTGAATTTGAATTTGAAATCAAATTCAAATCAAATATCAAATATCAAATCAAATTGCGGAACCCTATCTGTTATGTCACAAAAAATTGGGAGTACAGTCTTATTACTTTTCTGAAAATTTTTTAAAAACTAATCAGGACCAATTAAAGATCGCAAGATCGACTGATCATCTCTAGCACTAATTAATGAAATTAATAAGCATTTTCATTTTTATTTAATGAATATTATAGTAATTAAAGTTAATTTAATTTTTTGACTTTTTTCCAAATAATAAACATAATGTTTTTTTATAACATTTTCATTACTAACTATAATATAAAAAAAATGTATCTTAACTATTTTTTATTATATATTTTTTAAATAAAAAATCTCAGATGTTAAAATTTTCCTATTATATTTATTATATTTTAATGCTAATATTAAATATAAGATCAGAATTTATTTACATTTGAATAAAATATATCAGATATAAAAAAAAAGTTTTTTTTAATGATTAATTAAACAAGAAACTTATTATAAACTTATAAAGTTTTATTAATAAAAAGTTTTCTTTTTAAATTTTAATTAACCTTACATATTATTCCCATCATCCATTCATTAACAATTTTTACCTATAGTAATGCACAAGGTATATAATCCTTAATAATTTAGTTTTAATTAATAATAAAGTTCACAAATTAACAATTTTTATGATGGAAAAGAAATGAAAAGGATAATGAAAAATGTCAATAATGATAAAAATAAAATGGTAATGAAGAGATGATGAAAGATAAAGTAGGAGTGAAAAAGATGATGTAAAATGAAATAGGATGATAAAAAATAAAATGCTATAATGAAAAGCAAAATGAATAATGTAAAATTATAAATATGAATGAAAGAAAATAATGAAAAACAAAATAGGAGTAAAGGAATGATGTAACATAAAATGGAAATGAAGAGAACAATAAAAAATAAAAAGGGAGTGTAGGAAATGATGTAATATGAAATGGAAGTGAAAAGGATGATGAAAAACAAAAAGAAAGTGAAAAGAATGATTAAAAAATGAAATAGAAGTGAAGAAAATGATAAAAAACAAAAATAGAGTAAAGTAATAATAGAAAATAAATAATAAAAAGAAAGTGGAAAAAGATTACAAAAAGATTATGGAAAAAAGAAAGCCTATGATAATAATGATGATGAAAATATTAACAATACTATAAAAGAAAAAAAAAAGGATAAAAGAGGTATTATTTCTCAATAAATTAAAGAAGTTAATTATGAAAATCAGGTTGAAAATAGTAATAATAAAATTTTTTTAAATGATAATTTAATTAATAATTTTTTAGTAAAAATATGTAATATTTATTCAGCAAATAATCCAAATATAAAATGAAAATTGAAAAATCTTTTCATAAATAATTTAGAATTACTAACATATACTGGATTTTTTTTAGATAATCAGCAAATAATATAAATGTAAATATATAGAATAATCATTTATATCTTAAAATTTGAAGGTTCAATATAAAGTTTTTTTTTGAGATAAAGGACTTTATTTTTGTTATTTGTAAATAAAGTATAAATTTTGCCAGAATTTGATCTATATTTTTTTTAAAAAAAATAGTATTATTTTATTGGTTGAGTTATATAACAAAGTTATAAGTTAAAAAAAGTCTGTTTATATTTGATCAGTTGAGTTTAATGTTTTATTTGTATTACCTAAATTTAACCAATAAAAATTAGACTCAAATTGAGCAGATTTAGATCATTTCTTAATTTGAACTTTATATATTATTCATTAAAAAATATTTTTATATATTTAATTATTAGTAGAAATTATAAAGTAGTTGACATGTTAAAATTATAAAATGTAAAATTTACTATTTTTGCTTATTTATTATATATTTATTTTACAAATGTAAAAATAAAAAAAAATAAAAAATATGTAAAAAGAAAGAATGTGTATAATAAGAAATGTGAAGATTTATTTGCATTATAATTATTTTTAAGGGTAAATCTGGATCTAGCATGAAGATGTATTTATATATCACCAGAATTTTTCTAATTTGGGGGACGTCTAAAGCGGAGCAGAATCACGTGATTATAGTGAATATCTGTCACCCTCGCGTCACACCTTCATTTTCCATTTTTCCTAAGTATTCTAGGGACTTAGAATTTTTTTGATAGGTGAAATCCTATTTATCACCTGTTATTTGTCACATGCATAATTTCTTAATGCCATAATTCCAGCCAAAAATTTTATGAAAATCACATGATTCTGCTCCGTTTTAGACGTACCCCTAATTTGGTAATTCTGACTGAAATTAAGAAAATTTCATTTTTTAAAGTTTCGGGTAATCCAAATTTTGATTTTAAAAAGAAATAAAATTGCCTTTTTTGAGATGTATAACATTATCCAAGTATCCAAAAATAAAAATTCTGGCCAGAATTAAAATTTTCATTAAGGAATGTGATGATTAATATGTGACAAATAGGATTTCATATCTTGAAAAAATTCTAAGTCCTTAGAATAAATAGTAAAAATGAAAATCAGAGGGTATGACACAGGGATGACAAATTGAAGACAATGAATAATAATATCACACCCCCTGCAAGATATACATTTATCCTTATTTTAATTTTGAATTTAATAACTTTAAAAAAAAAGTAAAGTCAAAAGTTTGAGTTTAATTTGTTATATCTAAAACAAATTAAATCCAACTGAAAAATCTAACTAATTATTGCTAAATGACAAAATAACCTATAATAAGTTATATACAGTGTATTACAAAAAAAATTGCTATAATAAAATGCTAAATATCTTGCTGATCATGTATTCAAATTAAATAAAATTAGGCTTATTTTAAAGATTAACATTTACTTTATTAAATAAAAAAATTAATATAGGATTCTATCTCCATTTTTTTCTAAAATTAGTTTACATCTAGTCTTCATTGATATAATTAAATTATTTATCACTGATTGTGAAATTGCATTCTATTCTTTCACTAAAAAACTAATTAATTTATTAATAATTTTGGGTATTTTCTTCTTAACATTATTTTTGATGATTGTTTATATATTTTCAATTGGGTTTAGATCAAAACTATTGGATGGTCAATCAATTGTATTAATTGAATTTTTTGCAATAAAACTTTTAATAACACATGATGTGTACTTTGGATTATTAATTATTGCAGATGTCAGTTTCTTCTATACATGAGTTGTGTAGCAAAAGAAAGCTGAGTCTGCAAGATATTAACATAAAAAGACCTATTCATAATATTGGTAAAGCAAAAAAAAGGTGTTCTTTTTTTTTGAAATTCCTTTCTATATCGGCACTTTTTGATAAGATTTTGGCAGTCTTCAGATGGGTCTCTTATTATTTTTATACCTTTTTTAGCCTTATTTCTAAAAAGATTAAATGCTATTTCATCAGTAAATATTATTCTATCCCAATTATTATTTAAATGTGCTTGTGCCTATACTTTTTGCATATCAATATACTAATTTATGAGTATCAGTATTGATAATGACATAAGTTTTTATATTCTTTTTTTTTTATATGTCTCTAAATAGAAATATGTAAAATAAAAGTATTCTAAATACTTTTTATTTTTTTTTGCAATTTGCCAAGTTGAAATAATATTATTACAATAAACTTGCTAATTAATAATTCTTAAAATACTTTATGTAACCTTTATTTTATGTCCATTTTCTCACTTATACTCAATGATATCTGTTTTTTCAAGCTTTTTAAGATTATATCTAATAATGCAGATGTGAATACTTATTTTTTAATGTATTTTCATTGCTAAATGGATATCATTAAGCCAATAATATATAATTATTTATTTTTAGGCTTCTAATTGTGAATTAATCATTTTTCAAAGGTTATATAAGAAAAAAATAGGGTATTTATACCCTGAAATATGTCTCTGAAATAGAAAGTTGCTAAATATCTATTTTTTACTATGATTAGCATAATGATCAACAATAAATTTCCTAATTTATTTTTTGATTTTGATGGCAATTTTTTTCATAACACATTGTAATTGAGTCATATAGGTCATATGATATTATATACTTCTTATGACTTATAATATTAGTTTTTTTTTGAAATGATTATAAAAAGAGGAGATTTTTAAATACCAACACTGCAAAAAAAAAGTGTGATCTATAAAATACTTTCATATTTATCAATAATTGTATTTACTATTAACAAATAATGACATATCATTATTATATTATAAAGTAGTACAACATGTTATAATTAAGTAAGAAAAAAAGTTGTATAGTAAAGTTAAGAGTATCAAACAAATAAAAGAACTTGAAAAAGAGTTGTATAGTAAAGAGTATATTACCAAAAGTATTAAACATATTATTAGTGAAGCAAATAAAGAAGTTACTACCATGAATGTTTATGATAGATTTTCCTGCAATTTAGCAACAATACTTATAAGAAATAAAGAAGTAGTTGCAGTAAGGTTGGAAGTTTTATCTGATGTTTGTAAAATTTACTTTTCTAAAAACTTTACTTAGACTGAGAATGATATTAAATATATTAATAAAATTACAAATTTTCTGAAAGATATATTAAATAATACTTTCATAATATTACCCAATATCAAATTAAATTTTACTGAAGTTGTAATATTATATTGTTCTGAAAAACTTAAGACTAGATTGAATAAATTTAAGAATAATATTTAAAACTATAGTAATAATAAATATATTAATTCTTTTAAAGATTATTTTTCAAAAAAAATTAATAAAATAAATAAAACAGATTTGGACTCTATATCCTTTATTTGTAATGAATATTATAAGATAATTAAAGATAATAAAAATAATCCTGACTTCCCTCAAAAATTTTTAGAATATATTAAGAAATTCAGTGGCATCTTATATTGGGTCTATAATAGATATTATAAAATGGGTATGTAATATAAAATATAAATCATTATTTTCTAATATTAGATTATATAGAGCAAAACCTATTATTATAAATAATTAGCCCATATTTTTATGAAAAAATATTAGAAAAAGTATATACTAATAAAGTTATATAATGATCATATATAATAACTTAAATGTGATGATGTTAAACAATGCATGCTGAAATAAATATATTAGCTCTTATTATTAACAATAAAATTAAAAAAAGAGAGTTTATAGTAATATCTAAAAGATATTGTTACTTATGCTGTTTAATAAAAATAAGTTTAATGAAAACTATTCTAATTTTTTTCAAAATACACCATTCTATAAATAAGTCTAATAAAAACTATCTTAATTCTTCTTTAAATAAAGAAAAATGCATATTAATTCTATAATTAAAGATAATTGTAAACAGTTCTAGTCATAAAAAATTACTTAAAACTTATCTCAATTTATTTTCATTATATTCTAGCAATTTTTTGATTCAAAACCTTAGTTTAAAGCCTATTATAATATTGAGTAATATAATAGTTTCTAATATGTAACAGATATCGATCACAAGTAGAGGTAGTAGGTAAATTGACATCCCTCAGATCTAATGTAAGCTTTTCTGTAAATCTTTTCAGAGTTGCTAAAATATGATATTCACTAATCATTTTAATATAAAAATAAATAATTAATTAAAAAAAAAATTTTATAAATAAAGTAAAGTATAATTATTAAAAAAACACTATGGTTAGAAAAACTAAAAGTGATAAAAAAAATACAACTTGTAAATGTTGTGAAAAAAAGTGTTTTATACTACAAAAACTTTATGAACATATAAAGAAAGTGTATTTATGCAAATTTCAAACTGATAATTCTATTTAAGTGTACCAGAACTTATTATAAAAGAAGTAATTATAGTTCATATGTCTGAATTAACTTCAGAAAAAGTATTTTAGCAAATTGTTAATAATGCTAGGAGGCATAATAAAACTATTAATCAATGAGGCTCTAGATTGTAAAAAATGTATAAAAATATTACAGGTAAAAATTTTAATCAATTAAAAACTTTAAGAGAATACCAAATACTATATAATGATTTAATACAAATTAATCCATCTGCATTTATTACCCTTTCAAAACAATCCTCAAGTAAAAAGAAAATCAATTAAGAAGCTGATTCAGAACCAAGTACTTAAACTAATAGAAATTGAAATTTAGAGAACAAAAAGAGTTAGGTACAGCAATTAAAAGAAAAGTCATAATTGTAATTATATAAAGGTTTTTAAATTCTATTAAAATAATAGAAGTGATATTTGAAAAATATTAAAAAATTAAAAAAAACAGTTTAAAGTAATTCTTAAGAAAGAGTTTGATAAGCATAAGCAATTCAAGTTTGCATTATATTCTCTTATCAAATTTCTTATAAATAAGAAGTTTGAGAATGAAAAACAAAAAAAAAAAGAATTAACAAATTATAATATGCAATTAAGCTGACCCTTTGGGTATCAACTTAGAGAAGAGCGTAGGTAATTGGAAGTTATTGTAAACCTAACTTGTGAAAAAACTTAATAAACTAAAGATTATTATCCATACTTCCTAAAGTTTTTTAGTTAACTTCAGTAGTGTAAAATAACTTTTTTTAAGACTAAAAGATCACTTTCTTAATGCAAAATAGCAAAAAGCATAACTTTTCTTTTCCAAACTTCTTAGGAGAAATGGATATAGGGATTAGCAGGAAGAGTTATTCCCAATTCTAATAATTATTATTAACTAACTAAGTAATTATTTTTGATATTTATTAATTCTGATGATTATTATTAATTAAATAATTATTCAGTTTTGATATTTATTAATTCTGATAATTATTGTTAACTAATTAAATGATTATTTTTGATATTTATTAATTTTGAAAATTATTGTTAACTAACTTAATAAATTTTTAGCAGTTATATATCATTATATTTTACGAATATTTTTTGATATTTATCTCTCAAAAAAATTTTCTGATATTATATAATGGTTAATATAAAATAAATATAATATTTCTATTAATTTTTGTAATCAATCAAAAATTAGAAATTAATCTAATTTTATTATATGTAGAAGAAGTTGATATAATATTGTAAATACTTATATTTTTGAAAATTTTAGATTAGATCTGAATTAAACTAGTATTTTCAATTTGGCTTCATTCTCAAAATCTGAACTGAACTAACTTGTTTAGAGTATTATATATAATTATGAAGATTCTTTATATTTTTAATATTAAGTATACTTTCCAGCAAAATTAAAAAGCCATTGTCAAAATATTTCATCATGGGTAAAATCAATTATGACGGGCTTAATTTTTACTAATAAAACATATGAATTACGTCAAATTACATCTTTGTATTATATATGTCAGTCATAATTCAAAAAAATCTATTTCACGGAGAAGTATAATATTAAGTATTTTATACAAAATGATTTTATATAATAAAATCCATTTTATATATGCCAATATATTATAATGAAACAAATTGTTGCCAAAATCAGTAATTAATATAAAATATATCACATTATATGATATGAATAAAAAAACTTTATTAAATTAAAAAATATATTTTTTTATTTAAGTGATTTTCTTTAAATTTTCATTTTGTTTTTCTTTAAATTTATTATTTTAAGAAAATTGAAATTTTAAGAATATCTGAAAAATGAATGGCTAATTAGTAATTACTGTTATATGATTAGTTAATGATATACTTTCTTTATTTTATTACATGTTATGATTCTTACATAAAATTTATAAAATCCATTCTTAATGCCATAATGCCGGCCAAAAAATTCTAAATCACAGGACCACTCCGCTTTAGGAAATTTCCTTGCTGATCGTTTGATTCTGGCAGGAAGAATTTGTAGTTCGAGGCGGAACTATGAATTTGGCCTGAATAATATATTCCAGCTCTGCTTATTTAACAAATGGTTACATTTTATTTTTATTTTACCATAATCGTTATATAGGATAAGTGACCAAATAATTTTTTTTAGCATATCATAGTGATTAATGCGATAATTTGGTCTAGCACTCATCCCATGTATTATTTTTTATTATTTCTTCTGAAAAAGCTATAATGGTCACAGCTTTGTCCTTTATCTAAAGCTCGTATTTGTTCCAACAATAAATACCGTACTCGAAATTTGTTTACGACGCTATCTATTAATATTTGTATTTAAATATTCAACAAATAATTCAGCTACTCGATCCATATCCAATAACGTATGCATCTTATTAATATTTGTAAATTGTCGTCTTAATCTCCTAAATTCTGATAATGTTATTGTACGTGACGGAAGATTGACGTGCTAACCATCAAATATCATTCAACCATTAAGGATATTATTCTATTAATAAAATATATAAAGAAATTTTTATAAATATAATCATGATATGAATAATCATATATCATGATTGTAAAAAAAAAAAAGGATATTGCTTGGTTTGTACGAGAGATCTTGACAGCACCGCCTCCAACATTATGTTTTTGAGCATCCAAAACTTCATTAATTATATCTTGAGTAGTTTTTTCAAGTTCATATAAATAATTTGTTTCGCTTACTGGTTTCTGTAAGATCAGGGACACGAAAAAGTTAGTTATTTACTCTTTCAAATTAATATAAGAATTCATACATACCGAAACAGTTGACAGATTAGGAGGTTTTGGTTTTTTATTAATAACAGCGTCCCATATATCATCACAAGGAA
Organism: Glomus cerebriforme; assembly: GCA_003550305.1. Lineage (NCBI taxonomy): Eukaryota > Fungi > Glomeromycota > Glomeromycetes > Glomerales > Glomeraceae > Glomus > Glomus cerebriforme. Next base: position 329,791 of record QKYT01000027.1, on the reverse strand, counting down.
CTGCTGCATCATCATAAAACACCGTAAATAAGGGTGAATCCCAACGATTTCGATCATCAGGTTCTTCGAATCGGCTAAAAAGTTCATCAAATCTAAAATGTATTAATAGATATGGTGAATAGCCGCAAAGTAATTCCAATAAAACAAAAGGTTATCATAAATAACTAACACTGTTGGATCATAACCATTTCCACCACGTTTGGAATTCCATTCTCTGGCAACCTCAACTGGAATGCCACAATATACCTACAATAAATCATGAATCTATAAGATTTTTAATCATTTAAGAATAAAATTTTTCCTTTAACATACCACGCAGTGAGGTGTACCAATGGCACGTGCAATACAGTACAATTGATATCGAAATCCTTTGATATAATTCATGGCATCAGCAATTATCAAGTCATCTTTCGATACCAATCGTTCAACCGCTGAAATTAGCGTTCCACGCGACTTCTTTTCTTCAATGCGTGTATCTAAAGAAATAACGATATAATTTTAAAGAATTCGGGAATTGAACACAGTGCATATAAATTATGAATTATATGATTACCCTTATAACTGTCTTTATTTATTCCTAAAGATTCGTCATTTATTAAATGTACCGAAGCATTTTTATTTTCTTTACTAAACCGGTCAACGAAGTATTGCATAATTTGGTTTGAACGACTTGTCTTTCCACTAGAAGGAATTCCACACATTATAATTAAAGGCATTATTATTGTTTTATTATTGCTCCACAAAAAAAAAATCATTCACAATCTTAAATTACTTGAAATGGTTAAAAATAAATGTTGCCGATCAACATTCCCTGATTAATCTTGATTTCCTACGCCACCATAATTAATTAATGCTTTTTTTACCAGAATAGATGAATTGAATGGATGAATGGAAAAAATAGAATATATAAAGTTATCAAAAATTTTGAAAATCAACATTATACTGTGTTCTTTTAAATCATACTTTCTAATCTACAAAATATTTTCATCATAAAGTTCCTATATATATTATATATATATATATATTAAGAGATGGCTAACTACCGCTCGTCGAAAAGAAAGTATGACAAGTATGACGATGATAACTTAACACAACAGACAAGACTTGAAAAAGATTTCGGTCCAAATAAATCCATTAAGCATTCAAGAACCGCTACGCCTAATAATCGTAGTGTAGCTGATCATTACAACTCAAAACCGGATGTTGGAGTCGAAAGGCGACGAGAATCTACAATTATTTTTCTTAGAAATTTCAATAATTGGATAAAAAGTGTTTTAATTGGGAAATATGTTACTAGAGATGGTCATGCTCTTGACATAGGCTGTGGTAAAGGTGGAGATTTATTGAAATGGAATAAGGCAAATATTAAGAAACTCGTGGGTATTGGTAAGTGAAAGATTTTTTTTTAAAAAAAAAAGAATATGCGATTAGGAACCAAACTTACGAATTAATTTTTGTTTAGATATTGCCGAAGTATCTATCGAAGATGCAAGAAAACGATATAACGAAATTAAAGGTTATTATATTTATACAGATTGATTTATTTATTTAATAATATTCATATTCATATTCATATTCAATTCAGGGAGGAAATTTGAGGCCGAGTTTTATGTTTTGGACTGTTATAGTGTAAGGATATGGAAACCTAAAGTTTTTTTTATTATTGTTTCTCAATTGATTCAATTAATTCGAAAAATTTTATTAATAGTCGCTGATATCTAATGTAATTCCAAGCGGTACATCATCCGATATTGTTAGCATGCAGTTTTGTCTTCATTATTCTTTTGAGACAGAAGAAAAAGCTCATATGGCTTTAAAAAATGTCACAACAAACTTAAAAAGTGGAGGAATATTTATTGGAACTGTTCCTGATGCAAATTGGATAGTGTGAGGATATTTTTTAACTCAGAAAGAAAATCAAAAAATTTTTTTACGAAATAAATCAGTTTTTATAATAGCAGAATCTTTTTTGTTTTTTTATTAATTTAGTAAAAAGCTAAAATCGTTGCCGAAAGACCAATTGGAATTTAAAAATTCAATATACTCCGTAAGGTTTGAACAAAGAGATAATTTTCCAAAATTTGGTCATAAATACTGGTTTTATCTTAAAGATGCAATAGATGATTGCCCAGAATATCTTGTACATTTTCCCGCATTTGAAAAGTATGTATTGAAATTTGCATCATTTAATAATAATTCTTTATATCTAATCTAATTATTAAATTTCATTTTTTTTTTTTTAGAATAGCTAGTCAATACGGACTTGAATTAGTATACAAAAAGAGATTCCATGATTTATATAACGAGGCTAAAGAGGAATCACATTATAGAGAACTTCTATATAATATGCGTGTTATTGATAGACGTAGTGAAGAAGAAATGTCTGATGATGAATGGGAGGCTACAGGTAAAATAGACAAAATATTTTGCTTTTTTTTTTATCATAATATTTACTTAATAATTTTTCCTCTTTTTCATAACTAAAGGAATGTATATTGGTTTTGCCTTTAAAAAAAGATAATATTATAAATTGTAATAATATAATATTATGTGATGATATTTTTTTTTTAATTCATTAATTCATTTTTAGATTAATTAAATATAAATATATAAATTAAATATTTTTAATAAAAACTAGTTTGCTACCCGTTGCTTTGCAACGGGTTTTAAAATTTTATTTATAATTTTTAATTCCGGCCAGAATTATATGTATGCATATCGATTTCCTTTTTTGGAATTTTGTGTAACCTTGTACGACCATTTGATCCAATTTTCGTAGGAAATAGAATTGCCTTTTTTGGACTTTGTGTAACGTAACGTGATTAGGTTACACAACTTTAAAGCATTTATTTATACAGTTAATCTAAACGTTACGGTTACACACAAATATTTTTAATTATATAGATAATAATTTTTTATTTGTAATCACATGACATTATGAATAAAATTTTGTGCCAATCACGTGATTATTATGAAATAGTGAATTCTGCATATTGATCAACCAGTTATTGACCAGTCATTTAAAGGTTTAACTGATCGTTTTGGTGATGATAAGCTAAATCATTTAAAAAAGAATTTGGGAAATGTTTCGATTAATAGGAACATTTACAAATAACATATTTCGAAAATCTAATATCATATCAAGGTCTTTTTGTCAGCAAACATTTATTCGAAAATATACGATGGGTCGACTTGAAGGAAAAAATGTATTAATGTAATGAATCAATTGATTAAAATAAAATTTATGAATGTATAATCTAGAGGAACTAATTTATCATCATGATTTAGTACGGGAGCTTCTTCTGGTATCGGTGAAGCATGCGCTAAAGAATTCGCTAAATCCGGATCAAATTTGGTAAATTTGTCTAATCATGTGATGAATGTATTACATCCTTAATTTGATGAAAATTATCCTTTTGATATTACACATTTTAGATTCTCACAGCTAGGAGAATTGAACTTGTTGAAAAACTTGGTAAAGAATTTTCTCAAAAATATCCTTCAATCAAAATTTTTACATATCAATTGGATGTTCGTGAGAAAGCAAAAGTTGATCAATTAGTTGCTGCTTTGCCATCGGATCTGAAAAATATTGACGTGCTTGTTAATAATGCTGGTGAGCACGATTTATTCTTTATGATTAATAATTTCAAAATCGAATATATATCTAATTCTTTTAGTTGCAATTGTAAATAGGACTAGTTATTGGAGCGGATAAGATTGAAAATGTTACGACTGAAACAATTGATACCATTATTGATACGAATGTTAAGGGTTTATTACATGTAACTCGAACAATCCTCCCTATAATGAAAGAACGACAAAAAGGGCATATAATTAATATCGGATCAGTCTCAGGTATATTCACTTTTTACCGATTTTTTTTTTCTTTGAGAATGATATATAATTTAACATACAGTATATATATATTTTTTTATAGGAACACAAGTTTATGCCAATGGTGGTGTATATTGCGCTTCAAAACACGCAGTTGATGCGATCTCAAGAACTTTGCTTCTTGAATTGGTAATTATATAAATTATTGGTTTGTTTTAACACGTAAAGTAAATAATTATTTGAAAATAAAACAAATAAATCTAATTCCGATAGGTTGATACTCCAATTAGAGTAACTCAAATTAATCCAGGTAAGATGATTATATACTCTTCCTGTATTTAAACACGATTCGTCATAAATTTCTTTCATTTCATCTTTTTAGGTATGGTGGAAACTGAGTTTTCTGTAGTTCGATTCGGTGGAGATAAAGCAAAAGCTGATAAAGTTTACGAAGGCTTGGTAAATGGATCTTTATATTCTTTTAAAATATTTTGATCACATATCATCAATTATTATTCGCTGAAATTAACCACTTTTTTTTTTCGTTTATTAGCAACCTTTAACCGGGGAGGATATTGGTAAGCTAAAGAAAAATTATAATATTATTTTATTAGTTGATTATAAGCATTTTAACATTTATCTTGTAAATTTATAATTAATTAATTATATATTATATAGCCGAGATTATTGTTTTTGCTGCATCAAGACCTGATCATGTAAATATTGCTGATGTATTAGTTTATCCGGTTAATCAGGTAAAAATATTTAAGTGATCTTTTCATTGATATACAATAATTTTGGATGATTTACAAAATTTTTTTCACATGATGATAAATTTTTTAGGGAGCGGTTACAACCGTTCATAGACCATTATTGAAATAAATGGTTAAGAATTTAATATAAAAAAGGATTAAAAGGGTTTTTTTTGCTAAAGAAGGTTTATTTTATAATTATTATGATTATCAATAAAAGAATTTGTCACTTTACAAATAATTAACTCTCATTCAAAATATGAAAATCATAAGAAAGCCAATAATAGAAATCCGAACTTGCCGTTTATTTTATAATGTAATTTATTATAATTTAATCATGATGCATTTTAATAAGTTTTTTTTTGCTAAAAGGAAATAAGTTTATAAAAAGTATGGATTTAATATTTACCATAATTGATTAATGCTTTATACCAACCTTACCTTTAAAAATGAGATAAATTGTTATTTCCAAAATGAGCGAATAAACGGATGCATTACATTGATGTATTTCGCAAATACATATTTACAGACCTTGTCCATTGATTTCATTGATTTCATTGGAGAGAAAAATGGATAATCCAACTTTGGTTTTTAAAAGATTGAATCTAGACCAATAAATTAATTTAAATGATATTCAAATGGTAAGATTAAATAAAATTAAATAAATATCCTTAAAACTTTTTTTGAAATTAAAGAAATTAATTAAATACAATGATGAAGGGTTTCATATTCAAATTGATTGCTCCACAAATATATTTTATTGTTTTATATTTTTAATCATTTATAATGTTAATGAGTAATAACAAGGAAGGATCGATATATAGAATCAGAACTAATTAGGATTAGTCATTAAATTTTTCACAGGCCATTATATATATTTTATTATTATTATATATGTATGATCGTATTAATTTATGAAGTATGAAAATCCAAAATTGAGAGACATCCTCAAAAAGTTTTTTCCTGGAAATCCTGAAAAAATTCTGGTTAAAAAAAGTTTATCCATTTTTCTTTTTCGGATATTGATAAATTTTTTTAGCGATGTAATCTCCTGCAACTTTTTAATAAATTTTAATTACATTTCCTTTTTTTCGTTCCATTTTTTTTTTTTTTTTTTTTTTTTTTAAAAGAAGCAGATAACTACAGTTTATTTACTCCATGGTACGCGTTTAAAATATTATTTTAATAAAATAATAATAACAATAATAATAAAATTGTAAATTGCGGAAGAAATCTGTAAGTACCGAGAATTTGGGAGATAATGATAATGTAACGCAACTTGTCGGAAAATAAAACCATTGAAACATAAATACATAATCATTTAAAAATTTAATAAATTTAAAAATGTACAAAATGACGTACTACCTGCATAGTGCATCTACTAATGTTGATCTAAAAGATAAATCTAACCAAAATTGGTAAGATTCGGATAGAATAGGTAAAGAAGAAAGAAGATAAGGAAAAAAGGTCGAACAAAATTTCGATTAAATGCAAACAAAATAATAATAAAAAAAAATTTATATTAACATAATAGATCATAAATTTAAAGTTTTTGAAATATATTTATGTAACAACGTCATAAATTACATGTAAGTTAATGTAACGTAACGCATTTTAAACTTTAATAGACTGTACCAAGTACCAACACTGTAGTGACTGTACCAACTGTACGCGTAAAATTTTATAAAATAATTGATCACAAAAGAAATTTCACGCGTTTTTTTCCTTATTTGATAATATAGAAAATATAGATATTAATATAATACGATAAATCAATTGACTCTTTACTTTTTATACATTTACTAAGCCAATCTATAAAAGTAAAATCTTTTTTTAAAAAAATTTCCTTAAAAATGGGTATCACCGAATTATTATGCAATAAAAATATCCTTTGACATTTTTTTTTATATATATACTCTATAAAGAATCGGGATCAACAATTTGTTTCTTTTAAAGTACCAATGAAATTTTTTTATTTTACTCAGCGAACACTGATTACTTTAATAACAAACAGTACATGACACGGATTTTCCGCTAATAATGATTTGTTAGGTCTATTTATACAATTACTAATTGTGGGAAACGTGGTTATTGATTCTCCTAATTTAAGATGTTTCACAATATAAGAGTCTTTGCAGAAATTAGTAATTATTACGTATTTTGTGTTATTTTAATCTTTTTGTCGTACAAAAATATTTATTATCCCATCAATTTTCGTCAATTTCGTTATTGTTTCGAGTTTCGACAGGTTGTTTTCTTAAATCGGAGTGTTTCACCTTTTTTTTTTGTTTAAATATTTGATTTATTGGGTTTTCGTATTACAGACCCGTTCATTTTTATGATTACATAAGCTTTAATATATGATAATCTTTTACTAATATGAAAAAAAACAATTGAATATGAGAATTCTGCGGAGTATTTGAATTTCCAATACCGCCAATATGAATAAATACGAATAACTTTTTTGATGGTTTTTTAAGGTTTCAAATTCCAAAAATATAATTATGCTTTGCTTTATAATTGAGCATAGACTATTGAAAATTACTTATTTTAGCATCCTTATTTTAACTTTTCATGTTTTTTCTCTGATAATCTCTGTTCATGATTTTTTTTTTTTTTTTTTATATTAATGAATTCATATTCGTCAAGGTAAATGATAATGATGGTCGTACATTATATTTATTTTTAAGCAATTAATTAATGTATAATGATGTACAAACTCTATAAATCGTATAAGTACATAATTATGATGATTTAATTTTTCATCCATTTCATTTTTTTTTTTTCCACAAGCATTACTCTTCCTCTCTTTTAACTCTTTTATAATCGTGGGAATAATTATCAAAAATCAGACATTAAATATTTAAAGGTTTTTTTTTTAAAAAGAAAAAAAAAATAAACATGACTCGAGGTTTAATGCTAGTTTTATATTGTCTGGTTTTGATATTTTTATCATGTTACTTTATGTTCCCTATATCCGCCATACCAATACCAGAAGCACAAAATAACGATACAATAATACCTTCAAATATCAACCCTTCTTCAAAAATCTCATCAAATAATTTATTATTTACTGGAGGTCATTGGTTTAACGAACCAAACACGATCACTTTTTTCATAAGAACTGATGATTTTGGTGATGAATCTTCTAACTTATCTGACTTACCAAACACTTATTTAGTTTTGGATGGTGAAAGAATCTCAATGTTATCACAGTTTAATCATGTGGAAGGAATTGGTTTAATTAGAACTGGTAAATTTTGATTTATTTTATAAATATTTTCATCCCTTAAATTTTTTTATTAAAAAAATTATTTTTATTTCCTTTATTAGTATCATTTCCTCGAAACGGTCGTTGTCGTGAATATCATTTTGAAACACTTCAATTTGGTAATGTCAATCGATGGCCTAAAAATAATGATCTTCTTACTATTGAAGGTGACCGTTGTCTCATGCCGATAAGTAAGTACCGGATTTTTCCGTATTAAAAAATGTCATCGTACATTCTTATTTATTAATGTAAAATGAGGTCATTCGTTACCAATTATTTGGTTATTTTTTTTAAATTATGATATTTCCGATTTAAAACTTTTCCTCTTAAATTTTTTTTTTTTTTTTTTTAAAAAAAAAAAAAAAAAAGAAAAAAAAAAAAAAAAAATAAAAAAAAAAAAAATTTTTTTTTTTTTTTTTTTTATAGGTGAAGGTCTCGCTTGGTTTATATGTGTAGTTGATTTATCAATCGCTTTCGCGTATTATACGATTCCATTTCAACTAATGTACTTTATGAGAAAAGGTGAGAATATTCGATCACATGATATGTGACGTATGCAATCTTAATTAATAATACACATATATACTATATATATTATATATTTGTTTATTTGTTGTTTTTTTTTCGTAATTATTTATATATATATATTTTTTTTTTTAATTTCATTAAATTTTAATAATAACAAATGACTTTCCAATTTCTTTTCATCTTTCATTATCAAATAGCTCCAAGACTTCCTTTTCCTTGGGTTTTTGGTTTATTCTGTGCTTTCATTATATTATGCGGTACAACTCATATCGTTGCTTCCTGGATGGCATGGTATCAAACATACGTACTTTCTGCGGTTATAAAAGTAATTTGTGCTTTTATTTCCCTTTTTACTGCTGGAGCATTGACTGTGATCATACCGAAAGCTCTTGAATTACCTTTATTAGCTGCTCAATATGAAGATGAAATCTTTGAAAAATTACTTACAGAAAAATCTTTACGTGATGAAAATCAATTCATGGCGAATTTTAGACGCGTCACACATGCTATTCGTGCTACTTTATCTAAAGAAATCATTTATCATAATACTGCTTCTCAAATATGTGGCATTTTAGATGCTGATCGATGTCAAATTTTTACTAGTAAAACTAATGTTGAAGGATGGAAATGTGTACAAGATTTTATTAATGGTTCTGATTCCCCTTTAAATGTAAATAATCAATTAAATCCTGAAAATAATATCTTTTATTCTATAATTGAAAATCGTAAAGCTATTTTACTTGGTATTACTGATAAAGAAATTTCAAATTTATATTTGGAAGGAAATTATAATAATATTGTTAAGGTAAAAAATCATAATAATATTCATATTATATTATTATAATAATTTATATTTTGAAATAATTTAATATTAATATTTATCTATTTTTTTTTTTTTTTAAAAAAAAAAAAAAGATTATTCTTGTTCCAATTACGATATCTGACAATGAAAATGGTATAATTATAATTCAGAATTGGGACACTGTTAATAAAGATGAATATAGGTCACATGGGAAATGGACCCAAAGTACTCTCATATTCTTGACAGATTTAGCTGAACAAATTTCTATCGCTTTGGCTCAAGCTACCTTAATCGAACAAGATAAGGTAAAAAAATTTTTTTTTTTTTCTATAATATATATATTTGAAAAAAAATTTTAACGATTTTTTTTTTTAGGTTCGCATTCATCAACTTGCTGAACAAAATGAGGCATTAATTCAAGCTAGAAAAGAGGCTTCCGCCATTCAGGTATATATATATATAAAAAGAGTAATTTTATAGTTATTTGTAATTATATATTAATATATTAATGATAACGTGTTGTATGTAAATTTAGGCACATCGTGAATTTTTAGCAGGTAATTAAACTATTTTAATCTTTTATATCTTATAAAGAAAAAAAAAAATTTTTTTTTTTAATAATAATACTTTTTATTTAGTAATGTCCCATGAAATGAGAACCCCTCTTTATGCAATATTCGCGTTAACTTCAATGTTATTGGAAATGCCACATTTATCACATCAAGAAATGACCGAAATGCGGGACATGTTGGAAATTATTAAGAAAAGTGGGGATATGTTAATAGCCATTATTAATAATGTTTTGGATTTCTCAAAATACGAAGAAGAACAATTGCATTTAGAACGTGTACCTTTTTGTGTACAAGAAGCTGTTGAAACTTCATTAGATATAGTAGCACTTCAAGGGCAAGAGGCCACTAGACCACGTATTAATTTCGTAATGGACAAAAGTGTACCTTATAATGTTGTAGGAGATATGACTAGATTTAGACAGATTATTGTGAATTTATTATCAAATGCCTGTAAATTCACTCAAGCAGATGGGGACGTTGTGATTACAGTATCAAGTGAATTCATTGAAACTAATAACGTCAAAAAAATAAGAGTTAAAGTAGAAGTTACAGATACGGGTATAGGTATATCAAAGGAAGTTTTACCAAAATTATTTGAAAAATTTTCACAAGCTGATGCGAGTATTACACGTAGATACGGTGGAACAGGTAAATATATATATATATATATATATATTTTTTTTTTT
>QKYT01000027.1:284201-300190 GCA_003550305.1 Glomus cerebriforme | reverse complement strand
TAGAGAAAGAGAATCAAAACTGAATACCGAAAAAATCAAAACAAATCATTATATACAGTATGTGACGTATGTGTAATACAAATCAAAAGTCACGTGGGATGAAAAAAGTGTTGGTGATACTGGCTAGGGGATAGATAAATATACAGGGGCTAACTTAAGATTACATAAATAAATGATTATAAGACTGAACTGAAGTCACATATAAAATTACTATATTTTACTATATAATGATTTACAAAGCATAAAATCTCGATGATCTTATCTCAATAAAAAATGATAATCATAACATGATACAATCATACCAAGATGACACAATGCTAAGCTATATATAACGTAAATTTTATCACTGTCGCATTTTTAGTTCTTAAGATATTTTACATCAGCAATTTTATTTGAGTATAAACTATAAGGTGGATATTAAAAATGGTGAATAATAAGAAAAATATTGAAGCTGTTATTATTTTAAATAGAAATTTTATTATACTAATAATTATTAATTTTAAGCAAACTGATAATTTGGTAAAATGGCATAAAAAAGTTGAAGCCCTCCAAGAACTTATGAATATTCAGTCAGATTTTAAAGGAAAAAAAGTATATTTTTTTTCAGCATTGGACAAATACTTTGAAGGTGTACTCTTATATAATGTAAAAGAAAAAAAAGCATATGTATATAGTATTAAAAATGGTCAGAAGTATGAATCATTTTCCAAATGGATAACTGGTTTAAAAAAACAAGGACTATTTAAAGGTGATAGGTCAGCTCTTAAAACTATTTTTTTAGAATCTAGTCCTACTAGTAAATCAATTGCATCAATCTTACGTAAATCTGATTATATACCATACTGGAAACCTTCTAATTGTGCAAATATTTGAGATATTCATTTGTTAATTCATGAAGAAATTTTACCAGGAGGGAAATTTGTAGGAATTGTTATACAAGAGATTAATGAAGGCCTTGAACTTCACTTTTTTAATGGAAAAAAAAATTAGAAAAAAAGATGATTATTTTTGCTAAAGATTCTTTACTTGGTTATGAAGTTCAGATGCTTGATCAGATTTTGCAAGAAATAGCTCTTTCATTTCCAATTAAACCAATGATAAGAACTCTTAATGAAATTGATACTCTTATTTAACATGTTTTTGATCTTAAAGTTTGTTATGAACAAAGTACCATTGGTAAGTAATTTATAATTTAGAGTATTATCTGTTTTTGTTCATTACTTATTGTTAATTTAAAATTCAAGGTTTTGAAAATGTAGTTTATATTAGAGGAGACCGATTAGTTAGTAATGCACAAGAGCATGCTGTTTTGGCTATTTTGGAGAATAAAAGCCAGCCAAATGAAGCATATTGATATATAAACTACGTGCTTATAGTAAAATAGAGTAATGTATGTGAAAATTGTTAAAAAGTGTATAAAATAATGCAACAAATTCATAGAAGATTTTTATCTGGTGTAAATTCTGTAAAGACTATATATGCTTCTAAAGAAATTCTTACAGAAAAAATTGATTATCAATGCAAAATTATTAAAGAATAAAATTTAACCATTATAAATATAAGAAATTCTTTACAAAAGAAAATAGAAGAAGAAGGAGAAGAAATTTCTGATGAAATGGAAAAAATTGCAAATGCCGCTACTAAACATGTTACTAATAAAAATATAGATATTTCAAATCTTCATCCTATTTTTCAAGAACTTATTCGTATTCAAAGTGGGAAACCAAATGGAATAAGATACCATCTGATGTAAGATTTATTAAATAATGACATTATTTTATTTTAATAAAAATAAACTAGTTTTTTTTGTAGGTTTTTACATTGGGCAATATCTGTATATAGTAGATCTGGAGATGCAGCTTATAATGCAATGAAGACAATCATGCGCTTACCATCAATTTCTACACTTAAAAGTTATATAAATGAAAGTAAACAACATTCAGGATGGCAAGATAAAATTGCTTCTCAAATGTTAGAAAGTTTAACAACAAACAAAATTTGGGGATATGGACGAGTAGGATTTTTTTCATATGATTCTTTTAAAATTCAAAAAGGTAAAATGTAATTTTATTTTTAAATGAGAGATAATTAATTTTATGTGTAGTAAATTAATTTTATTTAAAAATGAAGGTCTTCTTTGGAGTCAGTGCAAAAACTATTACGTTAGATATTTAGATTTTGAGGATGAAATACAAGACATTCAGTCATTTGCATTACAATGCTAATATGAAATCTCAAAAGAATATAGTTCATTATCAATACCTGAAAAACAAAAACAAAAGAAAGAACTTGCAACTCAAGTCCATCAGGTTATTTGGCATTTAGCAACACATAACTTTACCTTTCCAATTGCTTATTATAGTATTAATATATTAACAATACATAATTTAAACACTTTAATATTCAATCTTGTAGCAAAATTAGAGTGTATTGGCATACATACATATGGTTCAATTTGTGATGGGTAGGAGAAAATAGAATGCATATAAAAAGTTTTGACTGGTATGCGTCAACCTGGTCTTCTGGAAATATTGTAGAAGTTAATTTTGATAAAACAAAAAAGTCATTTCATGTAGCAGAAATTGTAGATGCTAATTCTGAAAGATCAAAGTTTAGTGTATGGCAGCTTGATTGTAATAGTTCTGAAATGGGCACAGTTGATTGAGTCTATATTCATCCACCAATGCCTTTAAAATTAGAATGGAATGTCAATGAATTATGTGAATTCAAAAATCCAGATGATAATCAATGGTATTTAGAAAAAATTGTTAAATTTGATCCGATTGAAATAACATTAACCATAGAAATTGTGAAAGGAAAATATGTAAAAAGAGAATGGAAAGTTTTTAGTTATCATATTAGTAAATTTTTTAGACCTGTTTATGATAGTCAAGAAATTTTAGTAAATTATAAAACAATTAATCCCATTACTGGAGATGAGTGGTTCTTTATAAGTGATTCAACACACATTTTCAAAAAGCTTTGAAATAATTTATCAAAGAGTCATAAAAATTCTAGAGAAATAATATTTAATGGAAAGGAAATTAGTTGAAAGCATATAAAAGGTGTTTATGAATATACAAATCAACATGCAACAGCAAAGGCAACAAAACTTACGAAGCGACATATATGGCTTACTTCGTGGAGTAAGATGCGTGTCGACCTAGCTGAGCATACATTATCAAAGGAAGTTGAAGACGCATTAGCATCTATTGATAAACTTAAAAATATATCAGAAGGGACAAGAGTAAGTTATTATTAATATTATTCTGCTTACATTTAAAATGATATTATTAACTCTGATTTTTAGGAATTTATTAAATATGCATGAAAATATCGCCAAATTATGCATAGTAAAATTAATTTTTGCACTATGGATGATCCACGTATTAATACTTTAAGAGAAATTTGTGATTGGTTTGTATATGGGGATAAATAAAAAGCAGGATATATGGAGTGGATCTCATCACAATGTCAGTTCGATTTGATTTTGTCAATTAATAGTTTTCTTGGACTGTTAGAATTTATTTTGAACAAATATCCGGATTCAATAATTCAAGCATAACATGTTTTACAAGACACACTTGAAGGTCTTTTATATTTTGGCATAATTCGTGAACTTGGAGGTGATTCTTCAACACAAACATTAAAATCATATGGTCATGCTTTAAATAAATACCAAGTTACAGCATTAGTTTCATCCGAAATAAAAAGCATTAATTATGGAATAGCTAATAATACTGGCATTGGTATTAATTCTTTAATAAGAAGGTGTATATTTTTTCATTACTTCATTTATCTGTTTGGCAATATTTAACTCCTATGTTTATTTTTTTGTTTCATTATAAACAAAATTTAATTAAAAGGTTTTTGTTTTATTTTTAGAAACTATCAAAAGGAAAAAAAATTACATGATAAAGAAAATAAAGAAAATAAAGAAAATGAAAATGACTTTACTCAAAAATATAGTATACGTTTATTACAATTATCATTATTTTCTCGTACTATTTTTAAAAGCATTTTTGCTGATGATTTAATTATGAAAAGATTTAAATTTCCATCCAAATCCTTTAATAATGACGTTGATTACGAAAATCTTAAAATTTATCAGCTTCAAATTGAACGACAAAATCTTATTGAAACTGTATTTTATTTAGATTCCATTGATGAATTATTACAATTGTGAAAAGATAATATTAAAAAATTTGCCTGTGAATCCGTTCCAAAAAAAATAGGTATTCAATAGTTAACTATCTGGAGTTCTACTTTTGAGCTTCGTTTGAATAACTATCAATGTTCTGGTAGCTGGTATCAGGAATTTTTGGCAAAAACTAAACTGCATAATTCTACTGTCTTGAGGCTAATTGCATATTTACTTTTACAAAAAGTAATCAAATATTCATTTAAAAAAGATGATGGAAAAAATCAAACCAGCCTTACTGCAGATTGTAATTTGATACCTAAAAATATTATTGTTTTGGAATCTGCTGAAGCATCAAAATTTTTGTATATCACTGGGTGGATTATATACAAGTTAACTAAAAGTGACCATCAAACAAAATCACATCTACAGTTCAAAGATATTTGTACCTATTTAGGAATTCTCAGCTTAGAACAAGTAGTTTATGAGCAGGATTTCGAGCTCAAATAACAAATGTGATTCCTGGACAAGAATTCCTAGAATTTATGTATAAAATGGAGTCATTAATTCTTTTATTATATGAGAAACATGAAGAGTTTGGACCAAATATTCTCCAGTATATATATAATAGTTTATCTTACAACATACCATTGTTTCAATCTTTCAATTTACTTTTAGATTTTGCTAGTCAGCAACTTTTGACTTGTAAAATTGAATTAAAAGATGATGTAAGAATTTTTCTTTATGAACGCATTATTTTTATTTACATGAAAAGTAGACAAAAATCATGGTGAAGGTTTAATGATCTCATTCCTGAGAAAGGAACTTCAAGTCTTCGTGAGAATTTGAAAGCCTTTCACAATGATACCCAAAACCTCTTAAAAAGTGAAAATAAATTTACCTCGATAAAGAAAACCAGTATTCCAAAAGATCCATTGCTTGGCTTAGTACAGCTTCGAATCTGGGCACAGCTGGATGGTGCTGAAGAGGCGTTTTCAAAGATGCTTCAAGTGACAGAATTGCAGTGGTTACTTAGGGCGTTTGGAGATAATGTTAATGCAGAAATTAAACGAAAAAAGAATTTAATACCTTTAATTTTTGACCATCTCAAAAAAGAAACTCAATTCTGCAATGAAGTCATATTAAAAGGACAAATGTTTATATAATAAACTACAGTTTTATTGGAAAATAAGTAAAAAAAACATGTAGAAAAGTTATTTTGGCAAAAATAACAAAGCTTTCAGTTCTCTTTCAAACGTAATAAATGAATTAATTAATCTCTATATTATTTTAAAAAAATAAAGTAATCTTTAGAAAGCTACAGTGGTTCAATTTTAATAAAATTACACCGTCTGTTAAAGCACAAGTTGCCAACCTTAACTTTTAACATCGGCTACTTTTCTGTGTATGTATGCCGAGAAAAATAAAAAAAACTAAAAATTTTGTGTAATTTAATATGGTCTTTTTTTTTATGTAACCAATTTTATGTGACTTCAGTTCAGTTTCATGATCATTTATTTGTGTAACCTTGAGTTGGCCTCCCCGTATATTTATCTATCCCCTAGATACTGGGAAAGATATCGTAGCATAGGCCAGTCATGTGCTGTGCGTATGTACATTCACTACTTCCGCAGTTGTTATAAGCCAAAATTCCTATTAAAGAAATAAGTAACTACCTTGTGTTATATTATTTTTTTCAGTATAAAAAGCTTATTGGTATATGACGATATCACATCAGTTAACTTCTTCAAACAATATAAAAGATGTCTGAGTCTCAGTTTCCTCGGTCTCTGTTCCCTCAATTTACGGAAGAAGAACTACAAGAAGCAAGTAGAATTAGCCACTCTTCCGTAAATTGGACTGAGTATTATAAGTGGGTTGAGGCTGGAGAACCATTCAAAGAACACGACGAATTAATGTCTATGAATCAGAAACTCAAAAATGGATCAACTCAAAGAAGATCAGCTGGTAAGTATATTAATTTATATTCATTCTATTCTTTCGTTTTCATGTATAATAAAATCAAACTTATAAATTTTTTTTAAGGAACCAAACAACATAACATTATCAGAAATCATAAACAAGGAAATGGAATTAGTTCTAACAAGAGTGACGGGAAGGCAAATCAAAACGCCCGGAAAAAAAGCGATGAAATTACTTCCAATGCAAGAGCCAAAACCACCGCTTGTGATGAAAGTAAATATTGTTATAAAAGCTCTGGATCCAATCCAATTTCCAACATTAGCAGTACACGAATCAGATGCTTCAGGATCTACAAAGAGACGGCATTCTTAATGATGTAATTGGTCTTGATATAATAGCGCGAGTTAGGAAATTTAAATATGATAAAAAAAGTAATGAGATGAAATTAGTTGGGCCAAATATTGACTCTTATAATGTAGTACCAAAAGAATCCTATATGTACACTTTGACCTTACCAAATAATCACTTTTTAATGTTAAGATACATAGAAGAAAGGTGGTTTAGATGTCTTGCTTATCTTACTGACCATGAGTCCTATTCAGAATTTCTTAATATATTTTTTACAAATAAGACAACACCATAACATTTTATTACACAGTATGAAATATGTATTTTTTTTTACAAATAATAAATCAAAGACGCGTTTTTACATGGCTTATTATTTTTTTCGTATGGTGTAATGATTATCAGATTGTGGAAAATGTATGTACTATTATTTCTTGTTGCAATGGAATCATCGATACAAAACTTGAAATGTGCCACTACAAAACATATACAGTAAAAACTAAAAAGGTGAGGTTCTTGCTAATGATCCTTTTTTCCGCTTTGTGTAAAATTTAGCAAAACTAATAAGCAATCTTACCTCTATATCAAAATTAAATCATAAAATTCATTACTCTTGCTAAAATATTGACACATTGGTTCGAGAATCTGTGAAAACCTTGGGGTCTTAGCAATAAATGATCATCATGCGCAGTAGTCGATATCGGAGAAATTCTTGCCGAAGAATAGGGGCTGTGCAACATGCAAATCGCATATATATTCGCATTGCATTTATTTTTTGCGCAGGCACGCTACTATCATACTAACAAAACAATATTCGGGTATGGATATTTTTTCCAACAATCACTATTTCGCATATGGGATTTGGGGATGTGTATTGCTAATCCTGAAGTCATTTTTTTATAGATTTGCAAGGGATTAACAAATGACGAAATGTAGTGCGTAATTGCTGGTGAAAATCTGGGGAATGTTTTCTCCTGCAAAATTTATAAGTGATATAAAAACCCGTCTTCAGCTTTAGCCAGCAAGATAGCTGACTACGAGAGTGATAAGTGGGCAGGTATGGAGAACCAAGAAAGCTCAGTTAATACGGAAGCGACCACTGTTGATGAAATCAATATTGGCCCAATCGGCAACACACAAAGTAGAGAAAAGAGCAGTATTTCAGAATCTGAGAGATCCTCTCTTGTTAATCTTAAAAATCTTGGATATAATATCCTCAAAAGTCTCGATGATGAAACTGTTGGAGATATTGAGTTCCCAGGACTAGATTCATGCTCCGAATGTGGCAATGAGATTTTAATGTCCCCTCTCAAGGCGTTCTCATACCTCACGTGCGGGCATATTTTTCACAGACTCTGTATTGAAAAAAAAACTTTTTCTTGGCACTCCAAACGCATGTCCAACCCCTGGCTGTGGAAAGAATGTGGACATCTTAGATCAAGCTGATGCCATTGATATCGTTTCCAATTTGCCAATACCTGATCCCAGAGTGACCTCTCAATCAAGTGGAATTTCACCTTTATCCAACTTAATGGGAACGTTTACCCTATCTTCACCACCTATACAGTTGGGAGGATCAAGGGTACAGCAACTCAGCAAGTCAAAAGTACTTTAAGATGCGCTAAATGTTCTGAAGACCTTTCTTCGTCCCTCCCTCCTCTAGGCTTTCTTCGAATCTCCCCTTAACCTCAAGATCCTCTAAAACCGCTCGTATATTTAACCTGCAAGCATATTGTCCATTACAACTGTATTGACAATTCACGAAAGTTGTGTCCTATATGTCCATCGACTGATATGGAAATTGATGATTTGGAAACTCCAACAGAGCAGAGTTCAAGTACTGCACAGAAAAAACGGTCTAGCGAGTTTGCTTCTGAAAAAAATTCAAATAAAAAAGCGAAGCAGACCAGGAAGCAGATTGATAGAAATGATTCCCCTACATTGAAAAAACTAATTATGGAGTTGACTTCTCCTGAGTCCCTAGAAGATGGTTTCTCTCGAGACCCCCTCATCACTTTGCAGTTGAGTGTCTCTGAGATGGATGTAAACTTGCTTGATTTTCTCGATTTATATAATAAGATTGGTACTGCTGAAGACAATCTTCGAAGAACCACTCATGATTTGCTTCGATGCTTTTATAATTTTGGCCAAGCCATTAAGTAGTTGTTCGATCATTTTAGGAAAACTTCTAATGAGGATGTATCTGATGCTAAAGTTAATGATAGAATCATGAATCAGATTTTTGTGTAACTGAGACTAACCTTCGAAAAAGAAAGGAAAGGGTAAAAAGGTTTTCAGGCTCTTTAGTAATATTGGTAGTATAGAAGCAATAGAACGGTTAAAGTCTTTTAATGCTACTACAATCTTAAATCTATCCCCAGATGATGTCGATTTTCTTATTGCTAGATTAAACGAATAAATAGTACTACTGCTACATGTATTTTGTGTAACTCTTGATAATAAAGGGTCCCTTCAGGACTGGCTATGGCCATTTTTGATTTTTTATTTGTAAAGTAGTGTGACACTAATGTCACGCAAAAATCATAAAGTTTCCAGTTTTCATTTCAACATATAACCCATAACTCTGTTCCAAAACTTTGCCAGATTTCATTGGTTTAGCTGTGACATTAATGTCACACTTCTCCCAATAAGATTTCTAGTAAAAATCCACATGACTAAATTAGCCGATCATCTCGAACATGTGCATTTTATTCGTAATCATTTTCAGGCTATCAAAAATCTGAAATCTGATTGGCCGATCATCTCGTGATTTATTGAAACTCGCCAGCTTCCAGAACTCTCCTAGAACTATCGAGGGATTTAGGGAGATCGCATGTGATATGTTATACATCATGTCACAAACCAATTTAGCTGAAGGCGCTGTACATATACATGTAAATATAAAATTAGCTTAGCCGAGAGATGACCATATATAAATCCATTATAATATACTTGTTATAAATCACTATAAATCGATAAAATCGCTATAAATCTCTTAATAGCTAAAATCATTAAATATGGTATATTCTGACCCCTTTGTACATTTAAGTGTAGCTGATTCATATATTAACTATGATCTTCCTAGAATGCGTGGGAATGAGACTCCATCAGATTGGAAGGATCGAATTTGGGACACATTAATGAGATATATAAAAAATCATCTTTTGACTGATTCTAATAAGAGATATCTTATCGCCAAAAACAAACATATTTATTATATCAGTGTGATGTTTGGTTCAGAATAAATATAGGAATATGTTATTCTTGTAATCAACTCGTCTATTCCAAATTAGGAAGTGGGTATAAGTATTTTCATGCATTCTTTATGGAAATATTTCAGGAAGGTCTATGAAGCGGTCTTGGGAATTCTTGATTGCGAGACAATATAACTATCAGTTTAAGAATTTCTATTCAACAGTTATCCAGCAAGCTTACAGGAATTACAAGAAGAGACCTGAATCTTTGGCAAAACCACTGGTCAAAAACTGATCTATCTTACAGATATCTTACAGATATCTTATAAATATCGGGTACCCAAAATGCGTAAATTCTGCTATACATCGGGTACCCAATATGTATACTATAGAATTAAAAAAATACAATTTATTAATTATCTCACTATCCAGTGATCATAAAAAGATGAAATATAGCTCATTCGATTCGCCTCACTGAGACGTATCGAATGGTACTAATTTCGCATTTCTAGGTGCGATAGATGTCGAGATATTTGACAAATCGGCATTTTTTATTTGTTTTTTTACGATTTATCGAATATCTCGACATCTATCGCACCTAGAAATGCGAAATTAGTACCATTCGATACGTCTCAGTGAGGCGAATCGAATGAGCTATATTTCATCTTTTTATGATCACTGGATAGCGAGATAATTAATAAATTGTATTTTTTAATTCTATAGTATACATATTGGGTACCTAATGTATAGCAGAATTTACGCATTTTGGGTACCCGATATTTATAAGATATCTGTAAGATATCTGTAAGATATATCAGTTTTTGACCAGTGAACGGGTTTGGGAGATGGTGAGAAATGATGGTACTTCTGATAGAAAGAAATTCTTAGGTATACTTAGAAAAGGACAGATGGTAATAAATCCCAAGACGCAAGAAGAATATGTTATAGCTTGTGAAGAGTTTTAGCTTATTTTAGAAAACATTACTTAAAATATATTGGAATAATTAATCCAATCAAATTAACCCCACCATATGAGGAGTATGTTTATTGTTCTTCTAGTAGATGGATAGAAGTTAAGAAATATCAGTTAAGATGACGATTGGATAGGGTAGCATATGGGCCCACTCCTGATTTCTTAGGAAGATTTTTGCTTGAATTGCTATCTGTTATTAATTATCATCATATAAGACAAAATCCAGTATAGTGCATATAGGCGTGTGCAACATAAATTACCACGTTTTCGATCCTTGTTAAAGTATATATGATGTAATAGCTGATATACCGCAAATCATTTGTAACTCTGTGTGACTATTTGTGTGACAAATTAATTCTCACACATAAGAAATCGATTCCCAAAATATTTTCCTATCTATCTGAATAGCATTTATTTATGAGCTTATTTCCTCCAGAGATTCCTACTAGATTTTAACCAGAGTATATTTAGCCGGGCTAGAGGCATTTTTTGAACAAGACGCGGAGCATATAATGTTGCTAGGCCTTTATTACTGAGCAGTCAAGCAAGCGGAATAAAAAAAGTATGTATATGCATATTCCCCAACACTTTGCAATGTTGAGATCTTTAATATACATTCTGCATGTCTTATTCTCTAATACAAAATTTTTGGCATAAAGTCTGTTGCATATTCTTCTGTCCTTTTTCTACCATGAATGTGAATAGAGAGATTTAAAACAGCTGGGTAGTATATTGGAGTTGAGTATTTTTACACCTTGTAAATTCTTTTTTACCATGCCTACTGACTTATATACTAAAATTTACAATTTCTTATTAAACGCTGAGGAAGGACATTACCGCTGGGTCTGTTATCTATCAAGAGATTGAAGACAATCTATGGATATTTCAAAATGAGCTGAAAAGTATTATCGAGCAGGCTGTAGCATTTGTGAAGAATCAATATGAACGAGACTCCTCATGTTATATTACTCTTCTCGAAGTTCTATCAGAGGTAAGATATCAAGCTTTGAGTTACTGGTAACTGGAATTTATATGAGTAATGAATAATGCAGATAGTGATACCATTCTGAGGGAGAGAGCATAATAGACTAAATATCCTATTAGCCCACTCATTACTCATAGCATTTTTTCCTTGACAATATGGAGGGTAGTTAGGCTATAGGTGTATGCTTAATTCAATGTGGTTATTTTAGTATCACATAAAGTCTTTATTTAAGTATTGGAGTAGCTAACCATGCAAGAATAGGGCTTTATTTTAATCTAACAGTGCATGCATTTTTGATAATTTTTTAATATATATGCCCGAACTAATTAATTGTATGTCTGCGTTAGTTCAAAATTGGCTTTAAAATAGTCTGTAGTTTATGTAATATCAGCATGGTGAAAACGAATGGGGAAAGGCCTCTTACTTCAAACAAAATTGAAAAAAATATTAAGGCACTGAAGGGTAAACTCAGAAAAGATACCTCACGGCTTTACTAGCATTTATTTTCGGGTGTAAATGCAGTGTCTATTTCTGAGTTGACTTGAAAAGATCCTCTAGCTAATCAAGTAATTAGCGATGATTCAGATCTAGTGCAGATATTACCAAAACGGTTGAGGGAATCTTTTATGATAAATTCTTTTTTCATATATAGCCACATGTTTTTTCTTGGATGACTCGAGGTCGTTGAAATCATATGAATTTTAATTTATTATTATGTTGTCTTTAGAAACTGATAGAGGATATAATTCCTTCATCTCTTCCAGGAATTATATGGAAAAAATGCAAAAAATTTATAGTTAACTTTACTGAGAGTAATATGAGCGTTTTACCACAAAAACTTTTGCATAATAGAAAATGGAAAGAATCAGATGAGAAGCTTGCAGACATCATATAAAGAATTTTGGGTTCTCTAAATGATTTATAGAATAATTTTGCCTTTAGCTCTAAGTTTGCAAAATCATAAAATGAAGATACTTATGTGACTAATGTAATAGTTCCTGCTATTCGGATCACATTATCGCAGTTTTCAAAAAGGTGTGATCTTCAAAATAACATCAACAAAAAAATTTGAATTTCAAATTTTGTGTAACATCATGATCTGACCAATCCTAACAATAAAAAATTTCATCACGTAAAAAAAATTTATCGCGTAAAAATGTCTTCTATTCCAATTTCACNAAGAAACTATCAAATTGGTATATGTTTTATATGTCAATTATACATGTATTGTGGTATAAATTTGACATTTAAGAATTGCAATTGTGATAAGAATATCAAATCAACTAAAAGTAACCGTTCTAGGGTATTA
Organism: Glomus cerebriforme; assembly: GCA_003550305.1. Taxonomy (NCBI): domain Eukaryota; kingdom Fungi; phylum Glomeromycota; class Glomeromycetes; order Glomerales; family Glomeraceae; genus Glomus; species Glomus cerebriforme. The sequence goes on along the minus strand of QKYT01000027.1, from coordinate 287,320 downwards.
TATTTTCAAAACTTAATNTATAAACCTGATAAAATATATGAAAGAACAAAAAATACTTTATTACATAGTAATCAAAAATATGGTTATAAGTTGAATATGGAATTACCACATCATTTTACACTTTGTTCTGCATGTAATAGTCAAATTAACTGAGATACTAAAACAGCTGATAAAGAACGAAGTAAAATTATTGTAATTTCTTCTTTACCAACCGATGGTACCTCTTCTCAACAATCACAAATAGAATTTCAATTACATATGTCTATTAAACAAAATAAACAAGTATTTCCTTCTGTAATAGTTAAATTTACTCTAGAAAATCNAAGCTTTATTGATTTTAGAAATAAACTTGAAACGTACATTTGTGAACAANTTGGATTGGTTTATCAAAATAAATATAGTTTAGCATATAAATCAAGTTCAGAAAGTGGAGCTGGAACACTTTTAGACAACGAAGAAGCATTCAATGAATTTTTAAAAGATTATCAAATTATGATAGTAGGAAATAAAAAAGCAATAATTATCATTACACTCAAAGAATCATCAAAGAAACATTCATATCAGGTATTTATTATTTATTGTTTAAAGACTGTTTATTAAATTATTTGTATTATTTAACTTTTGATATTGTAGGATGAANTTTNGNAACATGAATCTAATGATNAATTAGAAAATGAGATCCAACCTCTTAAAAAAAAATCTAAATTACAATNGCAAAAAAAACATGTCAAAAGTCATACACCAAAAGAATCAAACTTNAATGAAAATGAAGTATTGGTTTCATNTTATGTAATNNAATTAAATGATAAATATGTTTGTGAAGTCAAAAATCACAAGCGTTGTTTTATTAAAGAAGATCGTCATTTATCTTTAAATAATTTTGCAATTAGTCTATGGGCTAAAGAAATTGTATATATTTTCATAATTACTGTACAATTATTCTTTTAACAATATTACACTAAATATATTATCATATTAACATATTTTTATTATAGNTAAACAAAAATGNAGATTTAAATACTCCTCCTAATCATGCGTTATTTAGTATGATGCATTCAGTAAAAGTAACCAGAAAAGATTCTTTATCTAATGAATTTTCTCAAATGCATCATTCCATCATCATCACCATCACCATCACCGTTACAATCAATACCATCACCTTTATCATATAATTATTCTGATTATAATTCTGAAATTCAAAGTAGATCTNGTAGTTTATCACTTACTTCAGATCACAGTTTATTTTCCCAGATATCAGATAATCTATCAAGAAAAGTTGTACCAAATATGAAAGATTTTTTAGAGGGATTAGATAAAGAATTTGGNNATGGTAAATTTACTTNTTATTTGCCTATTTTTGAAGAACATGAAATTCATGTTAATCATCTTACAAGATTATCAGATTCTGAGTATATTTTGATGNGTATAACAATTATTNGACNTAGACAAANATTACGTGATGAAGCAAAAAAATATGAATAATTCATTGTAATCTTTATACATTTTGTTTAGTTCAATAAAATTGATTTGCATTTATAAAATTTCTTGATGAAACATTTGAAGTATAAAATATTACACATCATAAATTGATTCTTCAAAATACTTTTTTGCCATTTCCGGTNTAGTTTGAGCTAATGCAACTAAAATTAAATATATTGGATCAAAATAATCCACAAAATTTCTATATCTTTTTAACCAAGATTTCAATGCTGAAAAAGTTGTTTCAATAGGATTGAAATCTGGTGAATAAGGAGGCAAATAAAGTACTTTACCACCAATATCTTCTATTGCTGTAACTAAATCATCGTCATGATGTATATGTGCATTATCCATAATAATACACTATATTTAGCAGGAAAAGGGTTCATTTGAGGTAACTTAATTTAAAATAAATAAAATAATATTATTAATAAAGAAAATTTTCCAAATAATTAAATAATTATAANAATAATAAATAATTTTATTACCAATTGTATCAAAACAAAAGTCTGAAATCTTTCTTTATTACAACTTCCTTCCATAATGTCAACAGCAATAAAACCTTCTAAAGACAATGCAGGCAAAATAGTATAATGCTTTCCTCTAACAAAAACAATACTTTTTTCTGCTCTAGTACTGGTAGAAGAATAACCATATAACCTGGTAAGTATCCTCTCATCTTTAGCTGTTTCATCAATAAAAATCAATTGTTCTGAAGTATAATTCATTCCAATATTATATAAATAAAGTCCACACAATATTTCACTTCTCTCTTTAGCTGCTTTTTGTATTTTTTTTCTTGTTATACCACAAAATCGAAGAGAGCGCCATAATGTTGGTACAGAAACTAATTTTCCTGTTCTTTGTTCCATTTCATATACTAATTCATCAAGGTACCAATCAACTTTATCTTTAACTAATCCTTCTAGTACCTATAAATTATAAATTTATTAGATAATTACAATAAAAAATAAATAAATTATGATAAAATGCTTACCAACATATCTTGTGATGTAAATATTTTTCTTTTCCCCACTNTACCAGCAAATGGATCCTTTACACATNNCCACTTTTTAAAAATCCTACAGACTTTATTAACAGTAACTTCGCTAACAAATAATCTTTTAGCAATTTCCTTCTGTATAAAACCCTCAGCCTGACAGTAAATAATACGCCACCTTAGATCTTCACTTAGACTTTTTCCCATCTTATTCTAAATTTACTTTAGTAAGAGTTAAATATCTTTGATTTTGAAAGAAAATGTCTTCAGTAAAGATGACAAATTTTACAAATTCATAAAAATTCGACTCATGGGGGCGCTTATTTTTGTAAATTCGAAGAAAAAAAGTTGTCATAAACTTATAAAACTTAGACTTTAGTAAATAAAGAACTTATATTTTATAACTGTAAAAGGAATTCACAGTGTTTGTTATACGCGTTAAGAAAGTTCGCAAAAATTCATAAAATTCGTGAATTTTTAGTTTTGTATCACATGATTGAAGATCGCACCTTTTTGAAAACTGCGATAAAAGGTTTTCCTTTAGGAAGGTCGTCAGGACCCCGAACAATCTATATATAGGTCAGATAAAAATTTCAAAATTTACTATGATCAATAAGCAAACTATTTTCAACTCTGCTAA